>JAIUZE010026603.1:0-18023 GCA_022085475.1 Heliosperma pusillum | reverse complement strand
TCGTTCCTACCAGGAGGAAATTAGTCTACATACGCGAAATGTAAGCATCGGGTATGAGTTCAGGGAAATGTGATCCCGTGGATGCCTTTTAATCATACTTGCCATGTACACGATGCTAGTGCGTTTCATTTACCGTGAGATATGTCGTCTTGTGTCGTTCTTTGAATGCGTGATTTCATGATATTGTTCATGGTCATTGAATGATTGGACACCGTCATTGTCTTGGTTCGTGAATGGATGATAATATGTTGGATTTGTGTAATCATCGCATGACTTGACTGGTTTGTCTGTCGAGTCTCAATCTTATCAATCTTATACCGCTAACGGTGAGATGCAAGCCCTAGTGAGCGTATTCGATTGCCTAAGAGGGTCTTTCCCGAGTCTTTGAATAACATGATGGTTACGGATTTGATTTCTATATGATCTTATCGTTATATCTCGTATTGCCTATCTATTCTTATCGCAATTCACATGGATGTATATATATGCATGCTTTACTTTTGTATTTCCGTATATGTACGTTTGATGTGATATGGCTGGGAGAACCCGGAGTTACTCCCCACTGACTGTGGCATTCATGTTTTTCATGGATGAACAGGTTGCTTGCTATGGATGACTTTTTGGATACGATATTTTGGGGTTCGGGTGTGAGCTAGCGGGCGTTGTCCCTGGAAGTTCACCTCTAGACGATAGTAGCTAGTTTTGGTTAAACACTTGTTCTTTGCTAACATTTTAAGAGACCCCGTCTCTTTATTGTATATTCCGTACTTAGTTTGTAATATTTTGACACTCCTCGTTTTATTTAACTTGCATGTATAAAAGTTTTTAAAAACTACCTATTTCCGCATTATAATTCACATGCTTGTTTGATTTATTATTCCGCATTCGCGAGGGTTGTCACACTAAAGTCTTCAAGTGGTCGATCAACAACTTCAGCTAGTTGATCGACTAAAAGTCTGGCGAATTTCCTTTAATGCGCACCGAGCTTTAAGAGGCCGCCATTTCTTTGTTACTTAGTCAAATCATGCATTTTTGGTGGCGTTGGAAAGCTAAGAGGATAAGCTTTCATCTCCAATTAAAATCACTGGATTATAAGTTGTCGATCTTGAGATATGGCTCTTCAAAGTTGACACTAGTGACATAAGGCTCTTGAAATTCCTTCAAACTTGCTTTGTTGATAGGATTTGGCTTGCATTTGCTCCTTTTTGGGTAATAACCTATAAAACTACAACACAACCCAAAGTAGCAAATAGAGGAATAATAATAGCTAAAAGCTACGTAATAAGCATACAAATGCGTGTCAAATAAGAGAATAAACGCATATGAAAGACACGCATCACCTAGGAAGCTCTATAGACCTCAGAATTTTAAGTGGTTTACCAACAAAAATTGGCCAAATCTAATTAGCATAAGGTATGTCGAAAACGGTCAAGACTTGTACTATGAGCTTTGTTTTCAATAGTAGTAAGTCAAAACAATGTACATGGACAACTTATTTGGGATTCAAATGCAGAAACAATGCAAATTATCATCATTGTTATTCAAATTTCACCAAGACTCGACCTAATAAAATAAAAAACATGTTTTTGGATTTTGTAAATTTTTCAATTTTTATGATTTTTTTTCTCTCACACAACGGAAATAAACACACAATATAGATAAAGACACTCCCCCAAACCTAAATGTCACAGTGTCCTCAGTGTGACGCTAACAGCACAACAATCACACAACAACCAACATCAGCAACCTAAAGGACACAACTAACAAAGGGAAAAGGGGAAATAACTAAAACATAATACAATAAAAGAAAGTACAAGGATAGATACTACTAGCTTATATAGACATAGCCTCCCCCAAACCAGCTGCAAAATGAGGGCGTAGTGACCAGCTGTCACTACTGCTCATCATCATCATCATCCCTCTGAGCAGCACCAGAAGAAGAGGCCCTAAATGGCGCACCAAAACCACCAACCGGAGCATTCGGTCGGATAGGAGAATACCACGGACGACCCAGGCAAACAAAATCGTGACTAAACTCCTAGGAAAACTGCTGAGGAGTCACCCCATAATTATCGAATACACCACTTTCGTCACCCGGACCTCAGTAGTAGCTCGGCGGACTCCAACCGGCAGTAGCATTAAGATCCGTCTGCATAAGGTTCTCCCAAAGTTCCCTCATCACCAAGTCATTATTAATGCCTTGGTGAATCCTAATCTCCCTCTCCAAAGCCGGATCATAGGTATAAGCAGGTGGAGGGTATGGGTACGGAGTCGGGGTGGGTGCAAAGTGTGGAGTCGGGGTGGTGGTGGTTTGAGCAGAGGAGGATGGAGGGATCCGCCGACGAGGTTGACGGGTCTCGATCAAGGTAAAAATAAGCTTAGGTGGAACCACATAAGAACGAGGGGGAGGGGTAGGTCCAGTCTCAAGATCATGGGTAGGCAACCGCTCCGTAGAAGGTAGACGGTTACCGGTGTCAGGAATAGCTATCCGCTGGGACCCCCGTACTCGCCACTGAAACCGAGCGTTTCCTAACGCATTAATCCAACAAAGTGTGTGGCGCAAGTACTCCTCGTCAACCCTAGGGGCATGAATCTTAGTCAAGGGTGTGTATCGATGGTCTCCCCCAAACCCAGCAAGTCGCCTAGCCAACCTAGTGACTAAAAAGCACCACAATCTAAAGAATGTTGGGTAGGGGAATTGACTCTCCAGAAAGCATAACACACCAAACCGGCCGGGTGGAAAAGAAAAGCATTCTCATGTTGGGGGTTGAGGGTAGATGCAAGTAGTAAAACCTCATGAGAATTCAATTTACCGAGGTCCTTCCTAGCAAAAAGAAGAAGGCTAAAGAAACGCAAAAACAACCTTAAACAAGGATGTTGCACATAATTGACATCCATAGTATTAACACGCGCATCAAGAAGACCAGTAAAGAGAGTAAAATAATCAACGGCTTGAAAGCCGGAAGGGATAGCAACAAAATCATCATCATTACCAAGAGAAAGACCCAAATGATTAGCTAATTCAACATATGACAACACAAAATCCCTATTGAGTAACCGAAAAAGACACACGCCTATTTACCTCGTCCCAATCATAGGAACTAAAAAATTCAAGTGTCAGTGGTCGATAGGAAAGTTCATTGAGGGAATATAACCCACCAAACCCGATTCGGTCAAACATATCAAAAATAGCATTACCCAAACCGAGGGCACCGAGAATGGTGGGGCACACACAACGAGTAGGGTTCATAGGACGACCCATTAGCATAGAAAAGCGATCATGTTGCTCATGTGTGCTGAAAACGATCCATGGGTAAGTGGGATTACTAGGAATCGCTTCTATTTGAGGTTGTCAGATTAAACGGGGTTCTCTACGTCGCTTGCTATTTCCTACTTGTCTAGACATTACAAATTGAAGTAAATAAACCACACAAACACCACAATATGCTCAAAAGACAGATTACCAAACCCTAATTCGAAAAAAATCAAATTTGAGTCTAAAACGCAAGTAAGGCGGAGCAATTAGTAATGCAAGAGTGATTAATTACTAAAGAACGAAGCAAGGAAGCAACAAACAATGAATTAAAAGCACAAAATTGAAAAATAAGAAAGCAAATCCTAATTCACGTTTTGGGCAAGATAAGGGAGCAAAAACACCAATTTCTTCACAAATTGCACTTAAATAGGTAGAATGATGATTGTTGATATGAGTATGATGATTAATTGATGATTTGAGTGAGTTTGAATGAGTTAATTTGAGAGAGTAATGGTGAGGGAGAAGAACTTAGGCGGAATAAGGAAGAAGAATGAAAGAAAATTGGGGAAAAATCTGCCTTTTGTGCAGCGGGACCGGTCTGGACCGGCCGACTCGATCGAGCAAGTCAGGCTGCTCGATCGAGCAACCCAAAATTTCCATATTTTTGAACTCTGCTCGTTCTCGGGTAGATTATGTGTACGTAAAACTCGATCGAGCAAGTGATGCTGCTCGATCGAGCAACCTTGAAATTGCAGATTTTTGCTCTTTTTCTTATTTTTTTGTTCTTTCTTTTTTTCGTTCTTAAAGAGACTTCCAATTTTATTTCTTGCAAGCACTCAATAAAATTGTTAGATCGCTCCCTCACCGCACTCAATTAGAGTAGACCTATATTAACTATCCAAACTAAATCTAATTAACTATAACATTAATAACTAAGCTAATTGAAATAAAATTTACAAATGAAGTACAAGTAAACACCGGGTTGCCTCCCGGGTAGCGCTGGTTTATATCGGTCCCGCACGACCGTGTTACCTCAAAGTCAGGGTGATATATCAAGAGTGAAAAGGTCGACGGCCTCTATCACTCCTATAAATGCTCCGTCATAATAGATCTTCAAGCGTTGACCATTGACTTTAAAATTTCATGTAACACCTGGAAATGTACCCTATTTTTATAATGAAAATATTTTACGGATACTTTTCAGTGAATTTAAGTTTTAATTTAGAATTTAATATTCCGAGTCGAATTTAGAATTTCCGAGTTCGTATTTGGAATTTCCGCGAGATTCCATGAGAAATCCGTCTTAAGGCGTCATTGACTTTTGTTGACTTTTTCCTTATACATCTCATACTACCACTTAACCTATTTCTTCACAATTCAAACACAACACTTTCTTCATCTCTAAGAAACCATCAAAACCCTTGCCTCCATTTTGATCCATCTTTGAATCATCATATCTCAATCGTTTCTTGCTCAAATTCTCGTAAGTTCGTCTTATTCTTCCCCTCTTATCATCCTCTATCCGTATTGATAATAAAATTACCGTCTTTCTCGCTTTTCAAACTTTCCGTCTTTCTCAAGGTGAAGTAAATTCATCTTTTATTAACTATTTTGTAGGCGGTGACCTTCAAGATCCCGACAAAGACTATTTCCTAATAGAAGAGGAGCTTGACGAGTAGTGAAGACGCAATAAGGTAACGGTGAAGGGTTACTCGATATCATTTACGTGTTTTACGTGTTTTTCTATGCTAGGAATCGTATTTAGAATATGATTAGTGAGTTTAGTAATTGTGTTGATGATGGTATATATCGTTTGTTGAGAATTTATATGAGAATCTATGCTTTATGTTGATAATCGATAATTGATAAATGTTGAACCTTAGTTGAAAGGGTGATTTTCGTGCATATGGACCCCAGCCGGTCGACCGGCAGCCGGTCAGACCACCGGCTGGGGCAGTGGCTGTATATTGTTGCATGTTACGTGATTTTTGAAGTATGAAGTTGGGCTCAGCCGGTCGACCGGCAGCCGGTCGACCGGCAGCCGATCAGACCACCGGCTGAGACACCCCCTTCTTTTCCCTTGTTTTTCCTATGTTCCTTTGGTCCCAGTCGGGTAGCCGGCAGCCGGTCCCCTTGACCGGCTGGGACACACTGACATTTCAATGTGGTTTTCATATGATAGTTGGCCTTAGCCGGTTGACCGGCAGCCGGTCCACCTGACCGGCTGGCTCCTGCTGGATGTTCTTTGTAAATTTTGTTTACGGTTTTCATTTATAATAATTCCGATCGTTCGTTTATCGTATAATTTTACGTAGTGACTTATAATATTAATGTTTTGAATATATGACATTTCATTCGCTTGTATCACATGTTTGTGACGGTTTTTGCTATGTCCCACTTTGAGTCGGTTTTTACAAATGATACGGTTTGAGCACTATTTCGTATTGTACTTTGTACTCTCATTCCCTTGGCTACCTCCACGTTCATAAGGCTGGAATGTCGGAACGGGGAGGTATCCTACTGCTTAAATGCATGTGTTAGTGGGCATACGACGACGTTGTTTGGAGGCGAACGCTATGCGTTCATCGACCCTGCCGTCAAATGTTGTGTACTTGCGAGGTGGTGTTATTTGCATGTAGCGTACCGCTTGTTATGAGGCTTGTGCTCTTTTCCACCTCTTTCGTGAATTGCTCTACCGAATTTGGGGTACTCGGCGTCTATGATTGACCGAGTCTTGGATGCGAAATGTTATCGCATGTCGAATCGGAAAATGTGATTTCGAGAATCTGGCCAGGTTTAGACTAGGACCGTATTATTATCGTCGTGCTACCAGGAGGAAATTAGTCTACATATACGAAATGTAGCATCGTGTATGCGTTCAGGGAAATGTGATCCCGTGGATGCCTTTTAATCATATTTGACATGTACACGGTGCTAGTGCGTTTCATTTACCGTGAGAGATGTCGTCTTGGTGTCGTTGTTCTTGGATGCGTGATTTCATGATTTTATTCATAAACATTGCATGACTTGGCATCGTCAATGTATTGGTACGTTTGAATGGATGATAATATGATGGATTTATTGTGATCATCGCATGACTTGGCATGGTTTGTTTGTCGAGTCTCAATCTTATCAAATTTATACCGCTAACGGTGAGATGTAAGCCCTAGTGAGCGTATTTGGTTGCCTAAGAGTGTCTTCCCTGGGTCTTTGTATAACATGATGGATTCGGACTTGTACCTCTTATGCTCTTATCATTATATATTGAATTGCCTATCTATTCTTATCGTATTTCACATGTATATCTATATATGCATGCTTCTACTTTTGTATTTCCTTCTATGTACGTTTAATGTGATATGGCTGGGAGAACCCGGAGTTACTCCCCACTGACTGTGGCGTTCATGTTTTTCATGGATGAACAGGTTGCTTGAGTTGGATGGCTTTTTGCTTATGCTATTTTGGGTTCGGGTGTGAGCTAGCGGGCGTTGTCCCTGGAAGATTCACCTCTAGTCGTTAATTAGCTAGTTTGCTAAACACTTTTACTTTGTTAACATTTTGAGAGACCCCGTCTCTTTGATGTATTTCGTACTTAGTTTGTTATATTTTGACACTCCTCGTATTATCTATCTTGCATGTATAAAAGTTTTTAAAATACCGTATTTCCGCAAATTACTTCACATGCTTGTATGTTTTATATTTCCGCATTCGCGAGGGTTGTCACATTTCACCCTTGTCGGTTTGTAGCGTAACCGACCCAAACTTGTTCACCTCGGTAACTGTGAACGGTCCCGACCATCTGGACTTGATTTTACCTGGAAACAAACGCAAACGGGAGTTAAATGATACGGAGTAATACTTTATTCCCAATTTTAAATTCCCGCTGCAAGATATGCTTGTCGTGCCACTTCTTGGTCTTCTCCTTGTAAACCCGAGCATTATCATAGGCATGCAATCGAAACTCATCAAGCTCGTTCAATTGCATAAGTCGTTTCTCACCCGCCAGTGAGGGATCCATATTAAGCTCTTTAATGGCCCACATAGCCTTATACTCAAGTTCAACCGGTAGATGGCACGCCTTGCCATAGACTAACCTGTATGGAGAAGCACCGACTGGGGTATTAAAAGCAGTTCTGTAAGCCCATAAAGTGTCATCGAGCTTACGACTCCAATCCTTCCTGGATTTACTCATAACTTTCTCAAGGATACACTTAATCTCCCTATTATAAATCTCCACCTGGCCACTTGTCTGCGGATGATAACTTCACCCCCGACGATGTGTAACGCTATATTTCTTCAGTAAAGTGTTAAGATGACGTTCATTGAAATGCTTTCCTCCATCGCTAATGAGAGCACGAGGAACCCCAAATCATGGGAATATGATCTTCTGAAACAGTTTAACAACTGCTTTGGCATCGCAAGTGGAAGTGGCAATGGCTTCCACCCATTTGGAGACATAGTCGACTGCTAGAGAATATATTGATTACCATGGGAATATGGGAATGGCCCTTGGTAGTCAATACCCCAAACATCGAATATCTCAACTTCCAAAATACCCGTTTGAGGTATCTCATGCATGTGCGAAATATTACCCGTCCTTTGACAAGCGTCACAAGAACGGACAAAAGTAGTGACAATGTCCTTGAGGGACCATGATGACCGCCATAAGAAGAAGAGTGACAATGAGAAAGTATGGCATGTACCTGGCCTCACCCTCTGGAATACATCGTCGATAAATGCCATCGGCACATTCCCGGAATAGATAAGGATCATCCCAAACATACCTCTTGTCATCGTGTTGAAACCTCTTCTTTCGCTGATAAGATTGACCCGAAGGCATAATTCCCCCAACCAAAAAGTTGGCATAATCGGCAAACCACGGAGTCTCCATGGTAATGGCAAGGAGATGATCATCAGCAAACGAATCATCAATGGGGATTGAATCTCCCCCTTCGAACCTTAAACGAGACAAATGGTCAGCAACCACATTCTCTGCACCTGACTTATCCCGGATCTCCAAATCAAATTCTTGTAACAACAAGATCCAACGAATAAGCCGAGGTTTGGCTTCCTTCTTAGCCAACAAGTACTTCCGTGCTGCATGGTCAGTGTAGAATATCACCTTAGAACCCACAAGATAGGCTCTAAACTTATCTAAAGCAAAGACAACCGCAAGTAACTCTTTTTCAGTGGTAGCATGGTTAACTTGCGCAGCATCTAAAGTCTTACTAGCATAGTAAATTGCATGTAGCACCTTATCCTTCCTTTGCCCCAAAACAGCCCCAACTGGATAGTCACTGGCATCACACATTATCTCAAACGGCAATGTCCAATCAGGAGACTGGATAATAGGAGCTGAGATTAGAGCTTGTTTAATCCTGTCAAAAGACTTAACACACTCATCAGTAAACACAAACGAGGCATCCTTATGGAGAAACTTAGTCAATGGTTGAGCAAATTTTGAAAAATCCTTAATAAAACGGCGATAGAACCCCGCATGACGAAACTTCTAACACTTTTAACATTCACCGGGTACGGTAATTGCTCAACCACTTCCACTTTAGCTTTATCCACTTGGATGCCTCGTCTAGACACCAAATGACAAAAGTACCACCCCTTCAGTGACCATGAAGTGGCACTTTTTGCAGTTTAACACAAGATTGCTTTTCTCACAACGTTGTAAGACTTTAGTCAGATTAGCTAAACAACTATCAAAATCGGTCCCATAAACACTGAAGTCATCCATAAAGACCTCCATAATAGACTCAATATAATCAGAAAAAATAGCCATCATACAACGTTGAAAGGTGGCGGGGGCATTACATAACCCAAAAGGCATTATTCGTTGAGCAAAGACACCATAAGGGCATGTGAAGGTAGTCTTTTCCTGATCGTCAGGATGAATGGGGATCTGAAAGAATCCCGAGTAGCCATCTAGATAGCCAAAATACTTATGACATGCTAGACGCTCTAACATTTGGTCAATATAGGGGAGATGGAAGTGGTCTTTCCTAGTAGCTACATTTAGCTTCTTATAATCAATACACATCCTCCACCCTGTCACTAGTCTAGTAGATATGAGCTCGTTTTTCTCATAAGTGACGACCGTAGTCCCTCCCTGCTTAGGGACTACCTGAACATGACTGACCCACTTTGAGTCAGAAATAGCATATATGATTCTTGCATCTAACAATTTCTGCACCTCTTTTCTAACTACCTCTTGCATAGTGGGGTTCAAACGACGCTGACCCTGCCTACAAGGTTTATGATCTTCTTCTAAGTGGATACGGTGCATACAAAAGTCAGGACTAATACCTTGTAAATCATCAATGCTATAACCTATAACCTTTTTGTGTCTTTTTAAAACTACCAACAAATCAGTAAGTTGGCTTTCAGATAGGTTAGCACTGACAATTACAGGATTCATCTCATAGGAATCAAGAAAAACATACCTAAGATGAGAGGGGAGGGGTTTAACTTCAGGTTTCTTTACCTCGGTAACCTTAGGGGGGTTACCTAAGCTATACACCTTCTGTAACTTGCAGTCCTCTCTTGTCAGCAGTTTTTCCATTTTAACTACTTCTTTACTCCGTGAGCTTCCAGCTTCATCAGTGCTTGAAATTAAGGCAATCTCAATAGGATCCCTATTCAAACACAAAGAAAGACAGTCATCAATAGTTAAATCCACAATATCGACTCTATGACATATCTCTTCTAGCATGGGGTGTTTCATTGCATTATCTAAGTTGAAAGTGATTGTGTCATCCCTCACTGTTAGCGTAAGTCTCCCATTCTTAACATATATAACCGCCCCCGCAGTATGGAGGAATGGTCGTCCCAAGATGATAGGAATTTGGGTGTCCTCAGCCATATCTAAGACAACGAAGTCAACTGGTATGAAAAATTTCCCTACTCTAACTGGTACGTCTTCTAAAATCCCCAAAGGGTGTTTAATAGAACGGTCAGCCATTTGTAAGGTCATGGTTGTAACAGTAAGTTGACCCATATTAAGCTTTTTGCATATTGAAAATGGCATTACACTAACACTAGCCCCTAAATCACAAAGGGCTTTATCTATAGCTAAACAGCCTATATTACAAGGAATAGAAAAACTCCCTGGATCCTTTAGCTTAGGTGGTGATCGGGATTGTAACACAGCACTGCATTCCTCAGTAAATGCAATTGTCTCCACTTCTTTAAAGGATCGCTTCCTTGTCAATATGTCCTTCATAAACTTTGCATAAGCCGGCACTTGAGTGATCAACTCAGTAAAAGGTACACTCACTTGCAAATTCTTGACTACCTCCATAAACCTCCCAAACTGTTTATCGAGCTTGGATTTTTGTTGGCGGTGCGGAAAGGGAAGTGTAATGGCAATTGGCTCGGCTTCCTTTGCTTTTCAAGATGAATTAAAAGACTTACCAGCCTGATCATGGGTTGCTCGATCGAGCAAAGGGGTTGCTCGATCGATTTTTTCGGAACGGGAACTTTCAGGAACTTCTTGAGCAGATTTTTCGAACTTTTCCAGGGTTGCTCGATCGAGCGGAGGGGTGTTGCTCGATCGAGCAACCTCTTTTTCAGGTCCTTTTTCGCTGTTTTTCGAACCTTGGCCAGCAACTTCCATACTTTCATCGGTTTCATCCCCTTTCATTTCAGAGATCTGAGCATCTTGCTTTTGTTGTATCATGAGACTTTGCTGCAACATGGCTTTCAATTCCGCCATATCATTACTTGGAGGTGATGGAGGTGGAGCTTGTTGAAAGTTTTGACCTCCTTAATTGGAACGGTTATAGTTACCTTGGGAATTGCGATTATGAGGAATCGCATAAGAAGAACCTTGTTACTGAGGTGGCGGTGGGGTAGGATTAAGAACATTCTGACTTCGGTAAGAGAAATTGGGATGCTCTCTCGTCCTTTCATTATACAAACTAGAGTATGGTGTACCTTGCTTAAAGGATTGAAAGGCAAGTACTTGTTCAACCGTACTCATACAATCCACTGCATTATGCCCCAAAATACCACATCTTTCACAGGTTGGCTCTTGTTGAACCATGACATGAACTGTTTGTTTATTTTCCAAGGATTTTGAAGTTTGTAATTCGGCAATTTTAGCAGTTAATGCATCCAACTGAGCTGCAACGACATTGTCCGAACCTTCTCTCCTCGCATTACCCTGGGATTTCCATACTCAGCAGTGTGAGTAGCCATCTCATCAATTAACTTCCAAGCATTAACATCAGTAGTGTTATTTTGGAATCTTCCATTGGCAGCAGAGTCTAGTAATGTCCTCTGATCATCATATAACCCATTGTAAAACCGGTTGCATAGGAACCAAGTATCAAAACCACGATGTGGAACAGACTTGACAAGCTTTTTGAAGCGAACCCAGGCCTCATTGAAGTTCTCAGTGGGACTTTGTTTGAAACTTGTGATTTGACTTCGAATTGGTTTTCTGTGGCGGAAAATATCTTTTATAGAATGCAAGAGCCAAAGAATTCCAATCGGTGATGCCAAGTGCATCCATATCTAACTCACTCAACCAATCTTCTGTCTCGTCTCGTAGTGAAAAGGGGAATAACACCAACTTGATCTGATCTTGCGTTACCCCACCCATTAAAGGAATAGATCAACAATAAATGGTGAATTTCTCCATATGCTTAGCAGGGTCCTCAGTGGGGCTTCCTCCAAACATGTTTCGCTCCACCACTACAAGAAATCTTGTTTCAGGCGACTGTTATAAGGCGACTGATAAAAGTAGTCGCCAATTTAGCGACTGAAAATAGAATAAGGCGACTGAAATCAGTCGCCAATTTGGCGACTAAAACAACCCTCAGATTTTAATTAAAAAAACTCGGGCGACTGAAATCAGTCGCCAAATTGGCGACTGATAAGCCATTTGGCGACTGATTTCAGTCGCCATTTTGGCGACTGCCAGATCAGTCGCCAATTTGTGTATTATTCTTGAAAACGCAAACCTCATCCGTCACTCTTACTTTACCAATTTCTTCAAACACCCGAAAATCCCCATTTCCTTTACATAATCGCCACCACTACTCCATTCCCTTAACCACCTCTCCGACCCCCACTCCGACACTAGCTCCACCGATATCACCACCGTCCTCACCAACAAACTCCGACTCTTATTCTCTTTCCGTCACTTTTCCTTAATTAGGTGCGTCTTTTGCTCTCCTAAATCTAATTCCTTAGCTTGTTTGTTTGTTTATTTTATGATTTTAATTAGTATTATGATGTTTATGTATAAGTTGTGATGCTTACAAAGTTCTAATGGTTAGTTAGTTAGGGTTTGTGTAGGTTGATGGTTAGGGTTTATATAAATTGGGGGTTTTGTGAAATTGTTAACATTATGTTAATCGAGGTTGTAATTGACAATGTATTGGTGTTTTTGATGATGTTAGGATTGTTGAGTGACTAAATTAGTATAAATGGGAGTATTATTGATGGTAGAAAGTTAGTACTCCCTCCGTCTTATTCATTTGTTTGCCCTTTAAATTATTTTTTATGGTTGTTTTAATCAAAAGACAAATAAATAATTGTGATGGAGGGAGTAGAATGTTAGGATTTTATAATTAAAGTGTATGTATTATGTTAGTATATTGTTAATAACAAATATCCATGTTGATAATATTAGTTTGATAGTTGTTTAGTATCCATGTTGATAATGTTATTAATTAGAATGATAGTAATTTAATTAGTGATATGTTAATTTTAGTATAGTTAGTATCCATGTTGACAATAGTATTGTTTGGTTTATTATTGATAATAGATATGTTCCTAGAGGTAGTAATAATTGATAATCAATATTGTTGTAATTATTGTTGTGTGGGTTAATGTTTAGATTAAAATGAAGAGGTTGGAACGTACATGGATGTACGAAGATAGACTTGATGAGAAAAGACGTCCTACCGCTAGATTTATAAAGGGGGTTGCCGAGTTTATTGAATTTGCTAGACAACAAGACGAGTATGATTTAGTAGCAAAGAAACTTAGGTGTCCTGGTATTAAATGCAAAAACATGAGATATCTACATGACATTGAGGTTCAAGAACATCTTTATACAAACGGGTTTTGTCCAAACTACTACAATTGGATTTCTCATGGAGAATCATATTTTTCACTTCCCGAACAATCTCAAATCACACAAAATGAGAACCCATATAGAGATATGGTAGTTGATGCATTTGAGTCTAATATTTTCAATAATGATCATATACCAATGAGTGAAGAAGAACCACACCCACAAGCAAAAGCCTTTTTTGATATGTTAAAGGCGAGTGAAAACCATTATATGAAGGGAGCAAAATGTCATTGTTAGAAGCCGCATCTAGGATAGTAACTTTGAAATGTGAGTACAATTTGCCATTTACTTGTGTTGATGGCATTGCTTCTTTGATTGAGGATGTTATCTCGATAATAATGTCATGACCCGATCATTCTACAATACCAAAAAAGTAGTGAAAGGTCTAGAACTTCCGCATTACAAGATTGATGCATGTCCCGATGGATGTATGCTCTTTTGGAAGGATGATGCTTTACTTGACAAGTGTAGTAAATGTGAAAAAGCTAGATATAAGACAATTGAGGGAAGTATTGTCTTGAAAGGTAAAAAGGGAAAGAATGAAAAAAAGAGAGGTGAAAAGAGTAAGAAACCAATACCCGAAAATCCCGTAACTTACTTTCCTCTAGCTCCTAGACTTCAAAGAATGTTTGCTACCAAAAACATTGTCGAGCAAATGAGATGGCACAAGGAAAATCCCCGTACTCCGGGAAAGATGTGTCATCCGAGTGATGGAGAGGAATGGAAGCGGTTTGATATGCTTTACCCCGACTTTGCTGAGGAACCCCGTAATGTGCGACTTGGCCTTTGTACGGATGGTTTTGCTCCATTTGGCCAGTTTGGTAGAAAGTACTCTTCTTGGCCCGTAATGGTCACTCCATACAACTTACCACCTTGGTTATGTATGAAAAAACAATTCATCTTCTTGTCACTAATTATTCCTGGCCCTGATAATCCAAAAACCGCCTTAGATGTTTATTTGCAACTATCCAACTACTATCATTCTAAATAATAACATTATCAACATGGATACTAAACAACTATCAAACTAATATTATCAACATGGATATATGTTATTAACAATATACTAACATTACACAATACTTGACATTTTACTAATTAAATCAATAAGTTCGACATACGTTGCAATAATAACATAATACATACACAGTTTAATTATAAAATACTAACATTATACTCCCTCCATCACAATTATTTATTTGCCTTTTGATTAAAACAACCCTAAAAAAGAATTTAAAGGGCAAACAAATGAATAAGACGGAGGGACTACTAACTTTCTACCTTTAATAATACTCTCATTTATACTAGTTTAGTCAATCAACAATCCTAACATCATCAAAAACACCAATACATTGTCAATTACAACCTCGATTAACATAATGTCAACAATTTCACAAAACCCCCAATTTATATAAACCCTAACCATCAATCTACACAAACCCTAACTAACTAACCATTAGAACTTTGTAAGCATCAGAAACTATACATAAACATCATAATACTAATTACAATCATAAAATAAACAAACAAAACAAAAATTAAGCTAAAGAATTAAATTTAAGAGAGCAAAAGACGCACCTAAGGAAAAGAAGGGGAATAGAACAAGATATGGACGGAGTTTGGTGGTGAGGACGGTGGTGAGGTCGGTGGTCGGAGATGCGGCGGTAGGATCGGTGGTGAGGATAAAATAAGAGTCGTCGTCGTCGCCGTTTGCGTTTGATTTTTTTTTTTGGTAAAGTATAAGAAATGAAACAGCGGCGATTTCTGCTATGTACACCAGTTTGGCGACTGATTTTGGAAGTCGCCAAATTGGCGACTGAAATCGGTCGCCAAAAGGCCTTTTCAGTCGCCAATTTGGCGACCATTTTCAGTCGCCCGTGTTTTTTTCATAAAAACTTGGGGATTGTTTTAGTCGCCAATTTGGCGACTACTTTCGGTCGCCCGAGTCTATTTTCAGTCGCCAAATTGGCGACTACTATGATCAGTCGCTTTAATATAGTCGCCTGAAACCAGAATTCTTGTAGTATAGGACTAACCCCTAGAAGGAGAACTAAAGAGGATCCTAGAGCAAGCGGACCACTGGTTGTCCCTTGGGACTAACCCCAATATAATGATCAATACACATTATTCACAACACCATCTCATAGAAATTGTACAACATCGTCTGAAACAACTATATAATTAACATCATCTGAAACATACAATTCATCACCAATACGTAACTCAACAATTATCCTAGAGTAAATTATCAATTACTCCCTTTTACATAATACTTTTTCAAAATCACTCCCTTTTATAATTGTTTTTCAAAACTACTATCTTTTAATAGCAAAACTTTAATTTTGATACCATTGTCCTTTTTCGGTGAAAAAAGACTTGAATAGACCATTTTGCCCTTTACTGACCATTTTTCACTTTACTTAATAAATCCCATTTTTTACCCCACTATTCAATTTATCACTAATTTTACAAATTCATATTACCTAAGCAACTATATCAAAATTCGTACTATACTAAAACATCGTCAAGTTCATTATCATCAATTTCGCCAGTCTTCTTCTAATCATCTCCAAATGTATTTTTTATGAATTTTGAGGGTCTAATTTCTTCAATTTAGGGTTTATGTTGATTGTTGTTCATAATTTTCTGTAAATTTTCAAGTTTCTTTGTTAATTATGTTTTCACTTACTATTTTAAGTTTACTTTAGTTCATTTTAAAAAAATAAACATATAAATTTATTCGTTTAATTGAGTTTTTAGTTATTAATTTGGGTTTACTTTAGTTCATTTTGAAGAACAAACCCAAAAACCCCTTTTGTCAACCTTAATTTGAAAGAAAATGACGGAGTATAGTAATTAATACAATAATTTTCGAAAATAACCACATTTACATACCTATGAATTTCATGTATAGAGTTAGTAGATATATAAAGTAGTACGAAAAAAGAGAAATAAAAGGACATATAAAAAAATGAAAAAGATTTTAAAAAAAAGGAGTAAAGAAGAAGAGGGAGGGAGGGGGTGTCGATGATAAGAAACTGAGCATAGGGTATTTTGGTCGTAAAAAATATATTTTAGGGGGGGAATATTTGAAGAGGTCGGAATATTCCTCTTTTTTTGTATGAGTTGATTTTTAGTATCAAAACTAGTTTTGATACCAGTATCAAAACTATTTGAAGAGGTCGGAATACATACCGCTTGTATAAGGTCGTTGTAACACCCGCAAATGTACCCTATTTTTATACGTAAAATATTTTACGGATACTTTTCAGCGAAATTTAGTTTTAATTTAGAATTTAATTTTCCGAGTCAAATTTAGAATTTCCGAGTTTGTATTTGGATTTTTCGCGAGATTTCAAGTAAATCCCGTCTTAAGTCGTCTTTGACTTTTTCTTGACTTTTTCCCTCATACTCCCTCATACTACCTCCTAACCTAACTCATACTCCCACAACTCAAACACTTCCTTCTTCTCTAAGAAACCCAAAACCCTATCTTCCATAATCTTTCCAAGCTTAGATTCGTCATATCTCGCTCAATTCTCGCTCAAATTCACGTAAGTTCGTCTTATTCTTCCCCTCTTATCATCCTCTATCCGTATTGATAATAAAATTACCGTCTTTCTCGCTTTTCAAACTTTCCGTCTTTCTCAAGGTAAAGAATATTCATCTTTTATTAACTATTTGTAGGTGGTGACCTTCAAGATCCCGACAAAGTCTTTTTCTTAATCGAAGAGGACCTTGATGCGGAGTGAAGACGCATAAAGGTAACGGTGAAGGGTTACTCGATATCATTTACGTGTTTTACATGATTTCTATGTTAGAATTCGTATTTAGAATACGATTATTAAGCTTAGGATTTGTGTTATTGATGATGATTGTTGTTAGTTGATGATTGTTGATGATGATTATTAATTGTTGATAATTGATAGAAGTGAATTATGAAAATTGAAAATGATTGAATGAGTAATGAAGGTTCTCGGGTGAACTGGGGTTCCCAGCCGGGTGACCGGCCGCCGGTCTGCCCACCGGATGGGAACACATCAGTAGGGAAAGTTGGATTTTGTGTGTAGTTGTGACAACCCTCGCGAATGCGGAAATATAAAACATACAAGCATGTGAATTATATAGCGGAAAATACGGTATTTTAAAAACCTTTATACATGCAAGATAGAAAAATACGAGGAGTGTCAAAATATTACAAACTAAATAAAAATGCCAACAAGACGTAGTCTCCTCACAGTGTTAACAAAAGACAAAGTAATTAGCAACTAGCTCAACAACGTCTAGAGGTGTTTCATCCAGGGACAACGCCCGCTAGCTCACACCCGAACCCAAAATAGCATAAGCAAAAAGCCATCCATGCAAGCAACCTGTTCATTCATGAAAAACATTAACGCCACAATCAGTGGGGAGTAACTCCGGGTTCTCCCAGCCATATCACATTAAACGTACATAGAAGGAAATACAAAAGTAAAATCATGCATATATGAATATACATGTGAAATACGATAAGGATAGATAGGCAATTCAATATATAATGATAAGAGCATAAGAAGTACAAGTCCGAATCCATCATGTTATTCAAAGACTCGTGGAAGACACTCTTAGGCAACCGAATACGCTCACTAGGGCTTGCATCTCACCGTTAGCGGTATAAGTTTGATACGATTG
>JAIUZE010026600.1:0-25522 GCA_022085475.1 Heliosperma pusillum | reverse complement strand
TTTCTAGCATATAAGAATGTAAAACACGTAAATGATATCGAGCTAACCCTTTCCACCGTTACCTTTTAGCGTCTTAATCGATTCTAAAACCTTCCTAGTCTCCACCTACATACAATTAGATAATAAAAGATGAATATCTTTCACCTTGAGAAAGACGGATAATTTAAAAAGCGAGAAAGACGGTAATTTTATTACCAATACGGATAGAGGAAGGTAAGAGGGGAAGAATAAGACGAACTTACGAGAATTTGAGCACCAAACGAACGAGCTATGACGATTCTAAGAATGGAAAGATTATGGAGGCTAGGTTTTCATTTGGGTTTTCTTAGTGAGGAAGTAAGTGGAGTTGTGTGAATGAAAATAGGTTAAGTGTAGTATGAGGGAGTATAAGTAAAGGGTGAGTCGGAAAAGTCAACGAAAGTCAAAGTCGACTTAAGAGTCAAGAAAAGTCAAAGACGACTTAAAATTCAAGAAAAGTCAAAGACGACTTAAAAGTCAAGAAAAGTCAAAGACGACTTAAAATTCAAGAAAAGTCAAAGACGACTTAAAAGTCAAGAAACGTCAAAGACGACTTAAAAGTCAAGAAAAGTCAAACTCGCCTTAAGACGGGATTCTCATGGAATCTCGCGGAAATTCCAAATACGAACTCGGAAATTCTAAATTCGACTCGGAAAAATTAAATTTACGGTTAAAACTAAATTTCACTGAAAAGTGTCCGTAAAATATTTTTACTAGAAAAATAGGGTACATTTCCGGGTGTTACAATTTAGATATAAAAATAGGATTACAAAACTAATCAATTGATAGTAACTGAATGCAGGAACATATATGGATTGTGATGGACATACCTTGGCGCCATAATGAAGAGATTTCGATGTTTATTCCTCAAGATGTACAAGACTTATTTTGTTGAAAGATTGGTATGATGTGTGTTTTGGGTTGATGATGAGGTCTTTATATAGTGTGTCAACTATTACTTTATGGAATAAGTAAGAGAAGGAATCAATATAATATTGAATCAGATAATCAAATAAAGGGAAATCATGTTTTAGGAATTGCAGTACAACGTTGGAAATAACGTTATTTGGAAATCTGGTAGTTTAGGAATTGTAGAATGAATTATATTTGGAATGCATGTCTGTTTAGGATTTGTAGATGCAGTACAACGTTGGAAATAACGTTATTTGGAAATCTGATAGTTTAGGAATTGTAGAAGGAATTATATTTGGAAAGCATGTTTGTTTAGGAATTGTATAAGGAATTGTTTTAATTGTATATTGTATGGATATATTGTATTGGTGATGATGATATTTTAGCCAGATTTTTAAGAAGATTTCGGAAGAGTTATAGTAACATTGGAAAGTAGTAGTTGTTTTGAAAGAGAATTCCAACGTGAGATTTAAGGCTTTTTAATTATTTAATTACTCAGATTTTTTATGTATTTATTATATTAGAAAATACTCTAAAAAAGGGGGAACCACTCACGTGCCTTAAAATATATATATAGACTAGGTGGTATCCTGCGCTTCACACGCATATTTAATAACCTAAAATTAATACTTGCCGAAATTTATTCAGTATTTCTGACGTTCATACTTAATGATTAGTTGACATTAATGACTGTAATTAAGGTTAAACTGCCACGTGGCGCATCCAATACGTTTCAACCCAATTTTAAGAGCCGTGGTAAAATACTTTGTCATATAAGATATGGACGCAATGTAAAAAAACACCAAGAAGAAAGTATTTAAAAAAACACCAACAAGTAAGTACTTAAACTAACATTTACGAAAGAATAGTCATAAAAGTCATGATTTTCATGGCAATTAAACCAGTTTACATCTAAAAACCCGTGGTAAAATAATTTGTAATACCCCATTATAAAACTCCTAAAAATCTTCCCCTTTTTCGTCCCTCAGTTGTTCCCTTTTTTTTTTTTTTTTTTTTTTTTTCTGCAAGCATGGCAAATCACAATCAAAAGATATTAAAAAAGTCTGATCTCCAAAAACTAGGAATCAAACAAGTCTTGTATTGTGCCGTATTTGATGTAGAAGATAGAATAAGGGTAGAAGTAGGAAACATTGTGGATATTCGATTAAGAGATTATTTATGAATTTACCTTTCGTGCCAAAAAATTAGGTGATGATTTCAGGAATGCTCGAGTTTTTTTTAGGAGGGGGCGGGAAGTGGACCAGGTACGTGGCAGATGAGATAAGGAATGAGGTCACGAAAGTACCATCCATTTTTACGTGTTATACTTTCGATTATAGTAGGTATGGAAGTAATGCCATGACTCTTTCTCTTTGGTTCATGCGTACAACGAATTCCTATTTCGTCATTTTTTTTCACCCGATATCTTTCTATGCAAATTCTCATTTTAAATTGTTGAATTCGTTAAAAATTAAGACTGATAAAGTGTAACCATTTTACGATAAAATATGAACATTTCATGATAAAGTTATCATTAATTTTATTGTTAGAAAATGACAATTTTAGTTATAAAATATTATAATTAAATTATAAAATAGCGACATTATTCTCCTCTTAAGTTAAAAACGTTCTGTGGGAGACTAACTTTATCTTCTATGCTTTTTTTACTTGGAATTGACAAATCCGTTCATATACATTCGTGTTGTACTAACACATTTAAAATGAGCCCTACATAATTGAGAGCATTTTACAAGAAATTTTTCCTACCACTAGGAATGTGTAACAAACTATGAGCACCGAAAAGTCATATGAGTATGCTTCTCTAAAAAGAGTCACATGTTAGCTTGTTTTGTTCTACATAAGTTAATACGATATTACTTTTATATCATCTTGTACTTCCTTCCCTTCTAGAATCGCATATTAAGTGCTTCCAAGAGTCGTGCGATTATGTTTGTGGGGAGAGTCACATGCTAGTCCCAATAAAGCTATCTAAATCAGTTTCTCAATATTGTTTAAATCGTTCAAAACATTTCCGAACCAACAAAAAACATCACAATATCTAATACTGATCCCAATATTAGGTAGTTGATTTATATCTCACAAATATATCGAGGGTGCAAAACCTCAATCTTATCCGTATCTCTTTTGTGTTTTTTTTTCAACTATTAACGACTAACCTTTAATTTCCGTATCTAACTCTTTTATTTGATTTCTATCTGCTAACATATTTTTATCCATCTGACATTTATTTTTATGCACCTAACATTACCAACCCTTTTATTGTCCTTTTTAATCGTCATTTATTTGGATTTTTAATAATTTCTCTATTTTTTTTCTTTTTTTTTGTTACTTATTTCAAAGATTATCCCTTCAAGGTGGTACATCTAGTGACTTCTATATTGTTAATGTTTTTTTTGAAAAAAAAACATTCAAATATTTCTTTATCTTTTTTTTTTTTAATTTGACATTAAATGAATTTTTTCTCTTCTTATTTAAATTTAAATTGTTTTGCATTTTTTTCTGTTTATAATTCAATTTTCTTATTTCTATATTTTAAAATCATTTTCTCCTTATTTATTTTATCTTAATAAAAGTTGTAACTATTAATAATATTCATCCTTACACAAATTGCCACAGCCTAGCGTCCACACCTTTTTTCCCTCTATGCGGTAAATCAGTTTCAAGAAGATGCTTATCCCTCCTATATAATTTAATAATGTTTTTGTTTTAATTTTATTTAGGTTTATTCCTTAGTTATTAAATTTACAATTTACAATGTTACTCGTGCCCAAATAAGAACTAATGAAGTAATAAATAGCTAGGGTGACACCGGGTGTTACCGAAACACCCTAATAAAAAAATATAAAACAAAAATTAAAATTTAGAAAAGAGTTTTCTTTTTTGCGCCAACATCTTGTGGATTAAACTGTAACTCACAATCTATTATATTAATAAAATAAAAAATAAAAGATACTAATTAAAACTAAACTATATATAGTATTATGACACACACACACATATCTTCATCTTCCTCGTATCATTCGTTTACTAATTGTAGATATCATGAAAAACACGACCGTTTGAACTTGTTAGTAATGATGCACAAAAAAATTAAGCGTGATTAATATGATCTAGTTTTGCACAAAGTTAGTGCAGTAATGTACTAGTTACGTCTCACTTCCCCCGACTCTACAATCATGGTCAAATACCACGAAAGATAGGAAAGGTCACTAGTGAACATATATTATTCCACTTTTCGACCAATATCGCACGCATATATCTCTCAAAATCCACTATTTTTTACAAAAAACAATTTAGTATCATTATTTTTATATTAATTAATTGATGTTAAGTTCCTAAAGTACCCTTTGGATTTAATTTCTTTGAAATTTGAATATTGATGGAGGGAAAAAAATTTACACAAGTAAATTACAAAAATATCCCGGGTGTCACTCAATTTGAGTAACATCCGGTGTCACCATCTCATTTTCCATAAACAAATTAATCAAAATTGATGTAGTGAGGATATACAGTGGTGGGGTTAAAAGTCTCTTTATTCGTTAATTTAAGCAGCCAATCACAAGGATGAGTGAGAGTAATTAAATTGCAGCAATAAATGTGGGCCAATTTTGGTTTTCCTTTTCTTGATTGCAGCACCCAATAAAAAGACATGAAATGTCTTTACTTTTATATATAGTAGCTTTTATAGGGTTCACCCTACTTCAGCAATTCATAGTTATCGCTGTTAATTTATAGTAGCGACTCTTTACTTGTTTTACCAACACTAGTTGTTTCCCGCGCGACGCCATAATTTTGTTAATTGTTTATACGACCCATAAGTGGATATGTCAGGGAAAACTGTTTTTGTGATTGACGCCAGCTTCGTACTTTCTACTATGCTTCTTATAATTCTGAAAGACTTCTAACTTATATCCTTTTCTTAATATTTAAATACACACCATAATCTAATTTAGTCTATACACGAACGAAAGTAGCACACGTGAAATACACACAATGTCTACACGAGGTAGGTGAGCATTGAACTGATACATCGAGCGATCACAAAAGTCACAGTTTTTTGTTTGCTCATTACAACAGCTTATTGCTAGAAAGCGTCTAGCGAGACGTTTGCTTCATATGTTTGCTTCTACAGGCACATGAGTAATTGTTGTTATGTGGGCAGTCGCATCTTCATTCGTCAAATCATCATGTTCAAAAAGTTAGCAAGAATATGCTGGTTCTTCAGAGACGCCGATAAATCTTTCCCTTACCGTCATGTAGCACTCTCGCTCAAGGTCACTTACCAATGAAGTTAAATTTGAATCACAAGATCCATGATAGACATCAACAATTTTTAGGTTGTATGCAGGTATCAAGGATATAATGACTTTTTTTAACTAGGCATCTTTTCGCGTTTGCAAACGTATCGCAAACATAACCGATAAAATATCTCATTTGGTGCATTGTTTAATAGAGGTTAGATTGTAATCCAAGATATGTAACGATCAGCGCAATGCCTGACCGTTTCTAATGGTGTACACTGCACGAAAATGATCCTAAAGATCTTCCTTAGAAGAGGCGTGTAGTTGAGTAAAACATGCTTAATATTAGCATAATTAACAGACACATTTTCTTTTATATCCCTACCACCTTTGGCTTTAATGATATTCTCTAATTCACTGCATTTGAGCCAGTAAAGTCGGCAAGAATAGATATATCTTTCAAAGGTCATGTCTTCAACAACAACACCCCACCTTTTAATTACGTTATTGCACACAACTTTATTTGCAGACATAATGGAGGATTACAAATCACCTACTTGACGTCTTATTTGGCGCCGATATTACAAAAAAGGATTTGGATGTTTATGAGGTGAGGAGCTCATAATCGGCTCATGTGCAATGTGAATAGTGTTAGACGAGGAATGAGCGATGCTTCCCTTTAATTTTCCGACGTTGTATCGAACACGAAGAATCAACTGAGCACCTCTTCTGTTCATGTCCGGTCTCATGTGAAATTTGGAGATAAATATGAGGGTTGTCTCTTGGAGACTCTTTTTTTTACTACTTCTTTATTTGATTGGATCACACTTAACCGATTACTCGACCGAGTGCAGTGTACGCGGCGAGTTTTTTGTGCACTCGACCGAGTGCACCGGTCTAACGGGTTTTGTCGAGCAGTTTTGGATTAGAATGATTAAGGGGTTATAAAAGGATTTCGTCAGTTAATCACTTATTATAAAACCCTAAAACACTCTTAATCACTCTCGTATTCTCCTTAATCATCCTAATTCATCACTAAGCCTTGAGGTTGTTATTGTTGTTCGTTAGAGTCGTTCTTTCGCATCAATCTCGTTGTAAGTATATATGCTTATCTTTTATTTAATTAGTATTGTTGGAATCCTAATCTAATTTGGGGAAGGGGAAGGGGAATTGGATTGTTATTGATCTAGACTATTTTAATTTGTTAGGAGAAGGATTTGTAGAGAAAGAATTGTAGTTGCGCGTCTTTATTTGCGGAATTGGTTTGAGGTAGGGTTTACCTACTCAGTACCTTTATATATTGATTGATGATGATTGTGGTTGTTGTTGATTGTTGATGATGGATCTATGATGATGATAATGTTACTTGTGATTGGTGTTTGTGATTGTCTACTGGTCATATATTGGTGGTCCACCGGGAGACAGTACCACACCCCGAGTTCGCCTCTTGTGGCTCTCCCGCCACGAGGGGGATGTGCACATTAATATTCCGGGAACTCTCACTGTGGTGAGAGGGGCTATTGATGTCCAGTGCTGCGGTCTGGCATCGTAGGTGGTACAGTGTTCAAATCTGTAGTCTGGCCCTGGCAGGGGTGACCTGTTTCGCGGGAACTCGGTTACTGGAGTGTGGAGATGATACTGGTTACTCGCTACTGGTTACTTTGTTACTTTAAGATGATTATTGTTAATTGTTTGCTTCTGCATTGATTGATGTATGATGGTATTGACCTCGTTTATGGTTTCAAAACTGAGATCCATTGGGGATTGATGAACAGGAGTTTAACAGGTATTTCGTTGAGCATACGTGAGAATGATAGGGAATGTCGCTGATGATGAGTCCAGCTTCCGTTGTGTCTTTAGACATTAGACTTTTAGTAGTTTGATATTTGGATTGAGACTTTGTTTTGTTTTGGTTTAGACGATGTATTCATTTTAAAGTTGATTTTAATAAATGTCATTGGATTATTGTCTATATGAAATTATCTACCTCGAGCAACCGAGATGGTAACATCCTTGTCTACTAAGGAAGGCCTTAGTAAGACTCTTTGGTAGATGAGGTATTCATACCGTCTGGGGAGTCCGCGTTTTGTTGTAAATTGTTCAAGGGAGTGTTCATGATTGTGGGAGGGGTAGACTTTCCTATAAATTTGTTTCAATTTCCTTTAGACGGGATTGAGTTGATTGTCGGGATAGATTGGTTGGGGAAGTATAAAGCAAATATTGACTGTCATAAAAAGAAAGTATCTTTTACTGTAGACCTGGCAAACGGGTCAATCAGATCGCGTTCGGGTCGGGCCAATTCGGGTCTATCATATTATCAGGTTTGTTCGGGTTGGGTCATTTGGGGTTTCAGGTATCTTTTGAGTAAGTTGATCGGGTCAGTTTCGGGTCAACGGGACGGATTATTTCGGGTCTGTGTCATTTTCTAGATAATGATTAAGAAAAAAAAGTGCATTTAGTCATTTCAAGTCTTTTTTGTTCAATTAAAGTTATATTTTTTTCGGGTTGGTAGTTTCAGATCAGGTCATTTTGGATCGTCGGGTCAGTTTCAAGTCAACGCACTTCAGGTCAAGTTCGGGTCGGGTCAGGTTAATTCGGGTTTCGGGTTATATTTAAGTTTTGAAACTCGGGTTAGTTTCGGGATTCAGGTCGGCCTTTTCGGGTCGCGTCATTCAGGTCGGGTTGCTTTTGCCAGGTTTGAGGGGTGCTAAGGGAGTTAGAGTGTCGTATCGGGGGTTCGTAGTGAGGCCAAAGGGGAAATTGATAGCATCAATTACCTTGAAGTCGTTCCTGAGGATGGGGTGCCTGATGAATTTGCGTCATATGAGGGATATCGGGTTAGAGGAGCCATCAGCATCGCATGTTGAGGTGGTGAATGAGTTCGAGGATATTTTTCCAGATGAAATACCGGGATTATCTCCGAAGAGGGACATTGATTTCAGTTTGGAATTGAAGTCGGGAACAAGACCTATCTCTAAGGCCCCGTAATATGGGTCTTAAGGAGCTCGAAGAGTTGAAGAAGCAGTTGAATGAGTTGCTAGATAAGGGGTATATCATGCCTAATGTTTCCCCGTAGGGTGCACCAGTGTTGTTCGTAAAGAAAAAGGATGATAGTTTACGGTTGTGCATTGACTACCGTGAACTCAACCATGTAACGGTGAAGAATAGGTATCTATTGACTAGGATTGATGATTTGTTCGATTATTTGAGTGAAGTCTGGCTGTTCTCGAAGATTGAATTGAGATCAGGTTATCATCAGCTGAAGATTAAGATAAATGACATTTCGAAGACAATTTTTTGTTCGAGGTATGGTCATTATGAGTATGCGGTGATGCTATTTGAGTTGATTAACGCATCAGCAGTATTCATGGATCTTATGAGCCGGATATTTAGTCCATTCTCGGATACGTTTGTGGTGGTGTTCATCGATGATATCCTAGTCTATTCTAAGACTAAGAAGGAGCATGTGGAGCATTTGAGGGTTGTGTTACAAATTTTGAAGGACAATCAAATTTATACTAAGTTGTCCAATTGTAAATTCTGGTTAGAGAAGATGGCATTTTTGGAGGGGGTGATGGTTGATCAGAGCAAGATTGAGGCGGTGTCTAACTGGGAGGCACCAAAGAGTGTAGTTAAGGTAAGACGTTTCTTGGATTTACCTGGATATTACAGGAGGTTTGTTAAAGACTTTGCGAAGTTTGCTAGACCTATGATAGCGTTGATGAGAAAAAAAGAACAAATTTCGCTGGGATGAGAATTGTGAGACGACGTTCCAAACCTTAAAGAAGCGTTTGACCACAGTTCCTGTCTTTGCATTACCATATGGGAGTGAGAATTTTGAGGTGTATTCGGATGCTTCGATGTGTGGGTTGGGCTGTGTCTTAATGTAGAATGGGAAAGTGATAGCCTATGCGTAGAGGCAGTTGAAGCCGTATAAAGAGAATTATCCTACTCATGATTTGGAGTTAAGTGCCTTTGTGTTCGCTTTGAAGATTACGAGGCACTATCTGTATGGAGCTACTTTCAAGGTGTATTCAGACCATAAAAGTTTGATGTACATCTAATCTAAACGGGGCTGAGTATAAGGAAACGACGATGGATGAAGCTGATTGGTGACTATGATATGGAGATATTCTTTCATGAGGGAAAAGTTAATGTGGTGGCGGATGCTTTGAGTAAGAAGAGTGTGCATTCTTTATGCACAACTACTTAACCCAAAGATTCAGTTGTGGAAGAAAGGGGTAGAGAAAGGTACTACTGCTAGGTTTTCTATTCATGCAGACGGGAGTGTTCGGTTTGAGGGACGGTGGTGTGTGCCTAATGATGTAGAGCTGAGGAAAATGATTATGACTGAGGCTCACTGTACTCCTTATTCGGTTTGTCCAGGTGGGGATAAGTTATACAAGGATCTGAAGAAGACATTTTGGTGGCCAGGGTTGAAGAAAGATGTGCCAAATTTTGTGGTGAGATGTTTGACGTGTCAGCGTGTTAAGGGGGAGCAGCGAAGACCGCATGATAAGATCCAATCTCTTGATGTTCCGAAATGGAAATAGGAGTTGATATCTATTGATTTTTTGGTAGGACTTTTGAGGTCGCAGAAAGGTAACAATATGATTTGGGTAATCGTGGATCGATTAGCCAAGTCAGCCCATTTCCTTCCTATGAAGGATACGTGGAACAAGATTGAGTTAGCATCGGCTTATAAGAAGAATGTGGTGAAACGACATGGGGTACCAAAGGACATTTTGTCGGATAGAGATGCGCGATTTATTTCCCGATTTTGGCAAGCGTTGCAGGAGATGATGGAGACAACTTTGAAGATGAGTAAACATTTCATAATGCGACGGATGGTTGGACTGAGAGGACGATCAAGAATTTGGAGGATATGTTAAGGGCGTGTGTGTTATCAAATTTGGTGGTGGCTGGGAGGATAAGTTGGATTTAATTGAGTTCTCTTACAATAATAGCTATTATGCGAGTATTGGGATGGCACCATTCGAGACTTTGTATATGAGGCGATGTAGGAGTCCTATGTGTTGGGATGATAGCTTGGAGGCCGTGGTTTTATGAGCACAGATGATCCAAGATAGGACTGAACAAGTTAAGTTGATGCAGCAGAAGATAAGAGCACCGCAGGATCGACAGAAACGTTATGCAGATCTACATCGCCGGGATTGAGCAAGTTAAATTGATCAGCGCTATGTCTAGACATTAATATTCAGTAGTTTGATATTTGGATTGAGACTTTGTTTTGTTTTGGTTAAGACGATGTATTCTTTTTAAAGCTGATTTGTATAAATGTCGTTGCATTATTGTCTATTTGATATTATCTACCTCGGGCAACCGAGATGGTAAAGTACTTGTCTACTAAGGAAGACCTTAGTAAGGCTCTTTGGTAAATGGAAGTGTTAGAGTTAGTAATAATTATGTGTTGACATTCGTGGACTGGTCGATGTGTTTCGCTATAACCTGTTGGTGGATTGGAAAAAGGCACAATAATATTGTAATACTCCGTATTTCTGAGTACCTTGTACTCGGTCAAGTAAGGGTCATTCGACCGAGTGGGTGGTGTATTCGGCTGAATGAGGTTAATGTGTCAGTTAGGCAGCCTTCTGCCTAGTTGACACTCGACCGAGTGCGGTGTACTCGACCGAGTTTTTATTGCACTCAACCGAGTGCACTGGCCTGCGATAATATTTTTGGAGTAAGTGTCCTCAACAATAGTGCGCTCACTTAATTAAATCTCAATAATAAGAATACAAAGGGTTGATAAATATTATAGTCAACTCGTCAACATTAATCGGTAACGATCGATTGTTTGCTAGAGTTTGACGTTACTGTCGTTTGACGGTGGTGATCAGTTGATCCCTTAAGGTCACACTTATAGAACAATTCCCTTAATTGTAAAATTTATTAATTTTATATCGATACAGATTAATTAAATCTCTAATTAAACAAGTTTCATTTGTGAGTGAGAATTTTATGTCTTGTTGTAATGTGATTAAATAAGACTCAATTTGGTAATTAAAATGTTATATTACTATAATTCACTAGTAGAAAAAACCCCTATCGTGTCGCAGTTATTGTGGCGGTTCTGTAAAAAACGATGTATTAAGTTTAAGTTATTGGCGCGAAGTGCATTTTTAATGTTTGAGAAGGTCTTTGGTGGCGGTTTTCGATAGAGCCGACGTAATAGAATGATATATTTTGTGGCGGTTTTAGATTAGAAACGACATCATAGATATTTTGTGGCGGTTTTGCATGAAAACGACGTAAAAATTGACACTTATGAGTCCAAAAATTGCTTCTCTACGAGTCACTTTTGGTGTCGGTTTTGACTTTAAACCGACACTATAGGTTTGTAACTTCGGTTTTTGTACACAACCGACACCCTAAGCGATTAGAAAAATAAAGAAAAATAATAAACCTTCACTAATTCATTGTACCATTCACCTTATTTCTTACGTCTTATACACACAACACAATAAAACCAAACCCTTGACTCCCTCATCTTGCCTCTAACGCTGCCACTGACAACGCCACAACCACTCCTCTCTTGGCGGCAATGCTACACCACTAGAAGTTCACCGGCTTTCCAACCCTCAACCTAGGATCACCACACACAGTTATTTTGTTACAGTACAACCACACGCACTACATCGTTCCAGCCCTCTGACTACGACGAACGAGGTCGTCGCTCGCCGCCACTATGTCCCTGCATCAATCGTAAGTATGCCTCTAGTCCCTTGTGCACATGCTTACACGATTATTTTAATAAATTAATACGAAAACCGACAACATTACGTTCGTGGATCAATGAATGAAAGTTATGTATGTATGTAATTGTAGTTTACAGTGTATACACATTGGTGGGTCAATTAGTTTTGTCATTTAGGCGTATTTAAGAGGTTCTTTATTTAATTTATAGGTTTATGAATACTTCTTATTGGGTATCAATTAAATTCTATTGTACCAAATTTGCAGGCTTTGGTAGAAAAACGAACAATCTGTAGGTGTTTGATAGTGGCATGTACGACAAAATGATGGGTAGTCTGGAATCCGGTAGAAAGTGTAGAACGACGTATTTGATGGTGTGTACTTTATTCAGCAAGTCTCACTTGGAACATGGCGACCCGTTGTAAGCTTAAGACGGGTCAAGTGTGCCTTACAAAAAGCAAGTGAGGGGCAAGTGCCAACATTCCTCCCCCATTTAAGTGTAATCCTTGATTCGTTTTAAATACCTACTAATCATCAATTTGCGCATCAATGAAAATGTCACGAAGATTGAATTTCCACCTAGTAAAATGCACAATTCATATACTCTAGTAAGAAGGGTGTCTCTAAGGATTGAACCCTTAAACATATTGAATACATGAAGGCAAAATACACACAAACTATTTTTAACAAATAAAGTTATATACTGATACTTATTACAAGCCTAGTATCTTAATCCTTTCATGAGCGTATAGAAGCCTTGAGTCCAAAAGCTTCCGAAGTCGGCTATACTTCACGTCTCACATAGGTGAATTCTTTTATCATGTGCCTGCAAGTACACTTTTTCAAAGAACTCATTAAGAAGATAATGCTTCATCCATAACTTACAGCAGGTCCAAGTACATACCTTTGGGATAAACATTGATGTACTTCAATCTTAAGTAAGGGGCCTTCCACATTGAATTCTACCTCTAAAATTGTATTAGAGGGGAATTGGGTATCCCAATACCTAAGGTTTAATGAACTTTAAACCCATCCCTATTATCGATTTTTCCACTAAATGCCTTGCCAAGCTTTTAGTTAAATGATCTGCAAGGTTTTGTTGTGATCTTACGAAGTCCACCGAAATTACTCCATGGGAAATTAATTCTCGTACAGCACTATGTCTTACACCGAGATGTCTCAATTTCCCATTATATATTTGACTATATGCTTTAGCCAATGTTGCCGGACTATCACAATGTATTGATATTGGTGCCATCGGTTTAGGCCATAGAGGAATTTCATACATTAAATTCTTAAGCCATTCTGCCTCTTTTCCGGCTGCTGCCAAGGCTACAAATTCAGATTCCATAGTGGATGTCGTAATACATGTTTGTTTCTTAGAAGCCCATGAAATGGCGCTTCCTCCAAGCAAAAAGACCCAACCACTAGTTGAACAATGATCTTCAATATTGGTAATCCAACTTGCATCTGAATAACCTGCTAGTACCGAAGGATTCCCATTATAAGTTAATGCAAAGTCCTTTGTATTCTTAAGGTACTTTAAGACACGCATTACCGCGCTCCAATGATGACTACTCGGATTGCTTGTGTATCTACTCAACCTTCCAACTGCATATGCAATATCTGGTCGAGTGCTAGTCATAGCATACATTAAGCACCCAATGATTTGAGAGTACTTTAACTGTGACACTGGCAATCCTGTATTAGGCATTAATTTAATATTTGCTTCCATTGGTGAATGAGCAATACTGCTATTCTCACAATTAAACTTTTTAAGTACTTTCTCAATGTAATGAGATTGTGACAAGGATATTCCAAGATTAGTTCTTCTAATCTTAATTCCTAATATTACATCCGCTATGCCTAAATCTTTCATAGCAAAACTCGATGAGAGAAATGACTTTGTAAGATCGACTTGTCTTTGATCCGTACCAAAGATTAACATATCATCGACATATAAACAAATGATTACACCATTACCGGATTTATCAAATTTGCTATATACACATTTGTCCGACTGATTAAGTTTATAACCATTAGACAAAATCACTTCATCAAACTTATGATGCCATTGCTTTGGTGCCTGCTTAAGTCCGTATAAGGACTTTACCAATTTGCAAACCTTATGCTCTTGTCCGGGCATAATGAAACCTTCCGGTTGTTTCATGTAGATTTCTTCTTCCAAGTCACCATGTAAAAACGCTGTTTTTACATCCATTTGATGTATTACCAAATTGTATATAGAAGCAATTGCTATTAGCAATCTTATGGTAGAAATTCTAGCAACCGGTGCATATGTATCAAAGAAGTCGATTCCTTCTTTTTGCCTAAAGCCTTGAATAACCAATCGAGCTTTAAATTTGTCGATAGTACCATCAACAAGTGTCTTTTTCTTAAAGATCCATTTACAACCTAAAGGTTTACATCCCTTTGGCAAATCTGAAAGAACCCATGTATTGTTGCCCATTATGGAATCCATTTCATCATTAATGGCTTCCTTCCAAAATGCAACATCTTGAGAAGCCATTGCTTCTTTAAATGTTCTAGGATCTTCGTCTATGTTATAGCAATAAGCATATTGAAGTCCTAATTCGTTCCTTGACCCTTCTACTAAATAAGTTTGGAAATCGGATCCGAACTCTTTCGGTTTTCTTCCTCTCTTACTTTTCCGAGAACCTACACGAACAACTTTAGAAGAGTCGATCGATATAGACCTTTGGTCGATCGAATCATTGTTTTGATCGATCGAGTTATTACCTTGGTCGATCGACCGATTGACTTGGTCGATCGAGTGGTTAGCCTGGTCGATCGACTGGTTGCTTTGGTCGATCGACTGATTCTGCATTTGGTCGAACGACACATTGTTTAGTCGATCGACTTTTTCACGTTGCTGATTCATTTCAACGTTGTTATTTGGCACTACGTCTTTAGGCCTCTTCATCGATGTAAATCGATCCTCATCAAAGATGGCATCTCTTGATTCAATTACGGAATGGATTGCAATCGCATGATTGGATTCTATCACATAGAATCTATATGCTTTTGAATGACTTGCATAACCAATAAATATACAATCTATTCCTTTTTCTCCTAAAGTTTTCCTTTTAGGATCGGGTAGTCTTACAACGGCCCGACAACCCCAAACTCTAAGATAACTTAGATTAGGCTTCTTTTTGTACCAAAGTTCATATGGAGTAATGTCATTCCGCTTGTTAGGCACTCTATTTAATACGTAGCATGCGGTTAACATTGCTTCACCCCAAAAACCTTCACTCAAACCCGAGTATGAAAGCATGGAATTCATCATCTCCTTTAGAGATCTATTCTTCCTTTCCGCTACGCCATTCAATTATGGTGTGTAGGGAGGAGTAATTTCATGAACAATTCCACAATTTGCAAAGTACTTAGGATCAAAGTACTCACCACCTCGATCGGTTCGAAGTCTGTTAATCTTACAAGATTGTTGTAACTCAACTTCATTTTTATACATAGCAAATTTATCAAGTGCCTCATCTTTAGTATGCAATAAATAGATATAACAGAAACGAGAATAATCATCAATGAAAGTTCCCATATATTTCTTATTCCCCAATGATGGAGTAGAATGCAAATCACACAAATCACTATGTATTAAATTCAACATTGCAGATGTGCTCACAATATTTTTAAAAGGCTGTCTTGTGATTTTAGTAAGCATACAAGTATCGCATTTCCGAGTTTGTAAATCAAAAGACGGAATTAAATCATGTTTAGACATATGAAGTAATCTTTTATAGTGAACATGGCCAAGTCTAGCATGCCATAAAGAAGAAGAAGAAGAAGCAGTAGAAATCATATAAACACAATCATCTATTTTATTAATATTTAACATAAACATTCCGTTACAATAATATCCGAAACCGATAAATATTCTTGACTTTGATAATACATACTTGTCCGATTCAATTACTTGCTTATAACCGGATTTATTTAATAAACCTCCCCGATACTAAGTTTTTGCTTATATCGGGTACATATAATACATTATATAATACTATAGATTTTCCGGAACTAAATACTAAAGTAATATTTCCACAGCCTTGTATTTTTGCGTTTGATTCGTTGCCCATGTGTAGAATGGATCCGTCTTTTACTGGTACATAATCTTTGAACCAAGAACGGTTTTTGCATACATGTCTTGTTGCCCCCGAATCAATCCACCAAATGATTTCATCATCCTGTACATAATTTGCTTCATCAAAATATGTAACATAATTCTTATTAGAATTATTATTAATACAAGTTAGTATATTACCTTTACTAGTAGAAGCACCTTGGTCCTTGGACCCTTTTCCGGTGCCTTTTCCCGCTAGTTTCTTCTTCCTCACTCGGCAATCCGCCTTGAAGTGACCAACCTTTCCACATATCCAACATGCACTTTTTGGTTTCTTGTTTGGGTCGTTATTAGTTCCATCATAAGGACGTTTCTTGCCTTTGCCTTTCCATTTAGAACTTTCCCCTTGTTCCACCATATTAATGGAGGAATCATTTCGATTAACCTTTTCATTCGGTTTATCATTTTCCTCAGCCCTAAGGCCTTCCTCGACTTGGAAACTTCGTCCAAGTTGAGCCAAAGTCATTGTTTCCTTCTTATGTTTTAGTTCATGTTTAAAATTTTTCCAAGATGGAGGCAATTTCTCAATTATACTGGATACTGACATGTTCTCATTCATAGGCATATCATATTGAGAAAAGCGATTAATAATATGAACTAACTCATTGAATTGTTCCGACACAGGTCGAGAATCTGTCATCTTAAAATTCATAAAACGACTTACCAAAAACTTGCTGCTTGTGGCATCTTCATCCATATACCTCTTCTCCAATTGATCCCAAAGTAAAGTAGAAGATTCAACATGTTGATACATATCAAACAAAGTATTTGACATACCATTTAATATATGTCCACGACATATATAATCATCATTCTCCCACTTAGCCTTCCTACGGAGGGCATCAATAGCCTGATCGTCTTCCGGATCCGGAGGACATGGAGTAGTAATCACATACGCAACTTTCAAGTGAGAAAGTTTGAAGTGCATTTTCTTCTGCCATCTTCGAAAATCAATTCCTTAAAATTTTTCCAGTATTTCAAACTTACTTTTTCCTTTCACATCATCCATGATACAATCACTATATAATATAAATACTTTCTAAGAATGTTGTAGAAGTTTGGACTGTATATAGTGAAACAAAACAGGATGAATATAGAAATTGGTGCTTGGATAAATGTAGAGTCGCAAAAGGACTGCTCTCCTTAGAAAGTATTTCACCCCTTATAAGCCTAAGGTTACCACGAAATCAATCCGAGGATAAAACTACACCGACCTTTGAATCTTAGGCTGGAAACTAAGAAAACTTTACTGTTTTTGTAAGATTTGTAGATAGTAGAAATCTGAAATTTTTGTTGTGTTTGATAATGATATGTTTCCTCCTATTTATAGAAGAGTTTGCACCCCATAACATATCAGTCAAAAACCATGTAGCGGATTTCAATGAACAAGAACATTCTGTTTCATGCGAAACAGAACAAGCGCGCAAAAATGCGAAACAGAGGAAGTGACCAGAAAAAGAGAATCAGTCGATCGACTTAAAAGACCAGTCGATCGAGTAATTTCAAGAGGTCGATCGAGTATATTTTAGTCGATCGACTAACAAACTGGTCGATCGACCAAAACCAAAACTTGCATTCTTCGATTTAGTCGATCGACCAGATTTTCAGTCGATCGACTAAATCTCAGTTCATAGATTTGAGATTTGTCTCAATACGTCTCAATACGTCTGTGCATATTATATCTTTTATTCCGTACATTCCGTTAGCTCGATAATTCGTTTATATACGAACGTGTACTCCACACTCCCAATCCATATTATAACGTTACGAGCTTCCGTATGATTTCTACCACGATATCCAATTATACTTAAATGATCGATGACACTTAAATCACCAACAAGTGGAGGACTCCATTTGTCCGCCCACACCCACACTTGGTCATTGTAAGGGGGTTTGACCTTTCTTAAGCTTGCGACGGGTCACCCCGTTACTAATAAGAATTAGTGTTCTGCATTTGATTGTTTGTCTCAAATGATAAATGTCAATATGCATAAATTAGTGTAAAGACATAATGGTCATTCATTAGTATACTACTTTCAGAACTTTTTTCTTAATAAACTTACCTTTACAAAAGCATACGATGGCCTTTATTATTCTTCTTGCATGATAAAATTTCAAAAATTAATAGGAAACGAGTTATAAACATACACATTCTTTTTTATCATTTTAGATGCGATTCTCTTTGAAAAAATGTTATGAGGTTCTTGAATGTTTTTTTGGGGTTTGTAAGTGTGAAGAGGGATTAAAATCATTTTGGCCACGCATGTCGCATGTACTTGCCTTTTATACTAGTTTTAGATATTAACATATTATCTTGTCTAACATTTTCATAAAGGTCAAATATTGCAATGAAAAGACGAAGAGAAAAGACAAATCCAAAAACACGAGGAAGTCCGCTACTAATAAGGTCCAAAAGCTTGTAAGTTCTATCTGGTTTTATGTTAGTACCGATAAATATGAACTAGATCGCCAACCATTTCATGGAGACATTGCAATTGTTTTATTTTGAAGGCTAAGTCTGTTGAACGATCTAAGGAGACGACAACACTTAAGGATTGGATTTGGAGAAGGTATGTGCGTAAAAGTTTATATATTTCATTTTCTAGACATTAATCTATTACTACGTATTACACCTATATTGTGTTAAAATTGTAGTTTCCTATATTTAGTTTCTTTCATTCTAACTATAATTTTCTTATTATTGATTTTCTTAAATGTAGATTATTGCAGATTCAACATGCCACTTGAGGATATGAATGAATTTAAAGGGTGTAGGCTACAGAGTATTAAGCGAAGATGTAACGTAGATTAGATTATTGGATTTTAGTTGTTGCTTGCTTTATCTTGTTAATGAGGATATATATCTGGTTGTGTTGTTGGCAAACATTGATATTATGGTTTTGTTTGATTGGATGTAAGTACGATGACATTATATGAAACAATTTTGTTGAGTAGGTTATTGCAATCTTATGTCAATATTTATATTTGTTTATCATCAACTTCATAGGGATGTGCTGTCAAAATTTCGCTAGCTATCTTTTATTATTAAAAAAAAAAAAGATATATGTATAGTGACGATTCTGAATTGGAACCGATACCATAGTTTTACTCTTAAAATGTCGGCTCTTAATTTAAAACCGACATCATAGGCTATCCTATAATGGCGGTTTCAGACTCACAACCGACACCATAGTTACCATATAATGGTGGTTTCCGCCTCATAACCGACACTATAAATTACCCTATAATGGCGGTTTCAGACACACAAGCGACACCATAGCTTAATCTATAATGGCGTTTATAAAACCGACATAAAGCTAATATGACCCCAGCAATCACGTCGCTAGGAAACCCCCACCGTAGGGTTATTACAACCGCCACCGTAGGGGTTTTTTCTACTAGTGATTGGTCATTGTTTATGAAACAATTTGAGATAAGATCAAAAGATTAGTTAATTATAATTACAAAAGGTTGTAGATTATATTAACTAGACTTTATATGACCCATTTTATATACATGTGATTAAGAATTACTAGTCAATTTGTTGAATGTAATTTATGTGATATGAAATGATATTTAAATTATTAAATATGCATTAAAATATCTAATGACATGTTACATGCTACATAACATACAAAATTACAAATAACAAATTGAATAAGATAAAATGGAGTCCATATTAGTCTAGGGTGCCGGTTTTATGTGGGTAGTTTAATGTTGTAATTAGTTTATGGGTTCTTATGAAAAAAACACCATAATTAGACCTATTTAGACTAGCCTACCCTATTATTTTGATAAGACAAAAAAAGTTAGCATGTTTGGCTCTTCCCTAGGGCAAACATCCGGCCACCCCACACCTACATGAGAAGTTGTTCTCATTTTTACCATAACACATGTTTTGTGCTTATCTCTAAAAAATCTCACTACATTCTTCTCTCATAAAAATAAGTTTTATGAAGTTCCTTTATTGAAGAGTCTAATACCTCCATATATTACTATTGTAGTGATATTATTATTATTATTAGACTTTGATTTAAGGTCACTAATAATATTATTAGAATTAAGGGTCTAATCTTGGGTGCCATCAAGAGGAGAGTTTCTACTTTGAAACTAGGAAATCATTCTTTAATTATCAGTAGCTCAAAAAAAAGAATAGGAAGGTGTCCTATTCTTATGCCCAATATCATCTAAGATCAATTTGAGGAAAAGGTTTCTTCTTGTCTTTGTTTTATTTTGTTCTGCATGCATAGGGTTCATATAGTTTATGAGTAAACTAATTTTATTTTGTTATTAGAAATGTCTAATAATGGGGTTAAGAAACCTTTCAAGAGGTATCAGAGCTTTGGTTGTTGCATGCATGATCGATTTATAGTGTTTTCGAGTTAATGTAACTTAAATAAAACTAATAATTTGTGTTTTATGAGATAAAGTCACAAAGTCATTTGCATATTAATATATTCTGCTCCTAATGTGATTTTAGGTCATTTTAATTATTTATGAAAATTTTTATTGCTCAAATATGTTTTTTAGTGGTTTTATTACATTTTAATGAGTAAAATGTTGTTTAAAATACTAAAAATAGTTAGGATCATCTTCTGATTTTGAAATTTTTAGACAACATCACATGAATATTTTATTTACTTTATGTAAAATTTCGTGTGAATTAGATTTATTTCTCACGATTTATGTTTTTTATATGATAAAAATGGAATAAATGGGGGTTAGATGGTTAAACATAGTTCTTCTTCGAATATGACCATGACATTTTTAGTATGTTATCAAATGCATGTGTTACTCACTGTGTGTAAAATTTGAGAACGAATTAGATTTGTCTAGCATGATTTATGCATTTTTAATGTAAAAATGGCATAAATAGTGACTTTGTCACTTTGTTGCATTAGAATGTTATTCTTCCTACTTGATGATGTTAAGAGGGGGAAGTTGTTAAAATTGTGTGCGTGTGTGATTCAATGACTCTTAGGCTTGCGTTCACCGTAAATATGTTAGCTTAGCGATTTGAAATTGTACTTAAGTTAGTATAGACTTGACCAAAGTACCTTGACCATGTATGCGTCTTATCTTGATCATGTTTTGACTTGAGATATGTTTAGACTTGTGAACCTTGACCATAGATTGAGAGGGAAGAACACATTCAATTTTATTTGTCTTGCCATCATCAAAGGGGGAAATTGTTGAGACCATTTCTAGACTAGATTGGTTGATGATGCCTTAAGACAAATTAATCTTATTGTTAATATAATGTGTGCCTCTTAAGTTTTAATCTTATAGCTATGAAAGCTCAACTAATCGTTCAAGGTTGCACAAGAAGATCAAGAGATGAAGATCGTCATTGTTAGATTCATAGTGCTGTATAAGAGATCATTAAACTCGATTCATGCTAAGTATTTCAAAACTGACAGTGACACGTCACTGTGGTTTCTGGCTCTTAAATATTTCGAAAATGTTTAACTATTGAAAATAGCTTTCCAAACTTTTAATCAACATTTTACATTGCTAAAATTCTGGTTTGATATTTACAATTGGAAAAAAGCTTTTAGTTGTCTTGGAGAAGTGGTAGCTTGCACAAAAAGACACTTGCCAAAAATGGGTTGTTTACTTTTTCTATATTTGGTAATATTTATGGTTTCCATGAATACTACCATATATGCTCTTTCTTGATGAAAAACTCAACCTTTATTTGTCTAAGTGTGGGCTGCAAGATTAAACTTACTAGTAAACTAGATTACTTGTGCAAGTAATTCATTTTGCTTGTACAAGGGGTCATACAGTTTCTTGTGCTTTAATCTACCTTCTAAATTGTTGTACAAGCTTTAATTGTTTAATATTTTCTAACACTTGTGCTTAATTGGAGTGTGTTATTTTTAGTGTGAAGTATACTCTACTTTACATTATAAATACCATACTTATTTCATTTGAACAAGTGTGCAACAACAAAACATTTTCAAGCTTAAAGACTTTGACTTTTTAATCTAGTAAACTATCCTTGCAAAAAACGGTTAACATTTCATACTTAATTGTTTTGCAAACTATTTTCTTAAGTCTTTTAAAGAGGTAGTTCGTTGCAACAAATCATGTATTGTGTTCGATGATCTCGAGTTGTACTTAAACGATTATCTCCACCGTTCATTCAAGTGAACATTTTGAGATTCGTGTGTTGTATTAAAAACCGAGTAGAACAAGTCTTGAGATAGAGTTATCTTAAGCAATTAGCCACTCGAAAGAGTTGGGGAAGTCTCTTAGCGGAGTAGCTTTGAGCATAAATCTTGGTGCGGAGTAGCATTAAGCAAATAGCAACCGGAGTAGGTTAGGGATTTTTTTTATTATTCGGGGTCTTTGTTTGTATGAGTTTACTTCAAAGATGTTTAATAAGATACCATTGGATGTAGGTCGCGGAGTAGTGGCTGAACCAATTTAAAAAACATCCTTGAGTTTTGTCTATTACGTTCTTAATATTTTCGTTGCAATCTGAATTGACTGTTGATTCCATTATGACATTTACCTGGTGGATTGTTGTTGGTTACTTCTAACTTTCTAGTTCTAAGTACCAACTTGTCATTTCTTTCAAGTAATGTCTTAGTGATCATAGAGTTATTAAAGAAGCTTTTATTAAATTTAAAATTTTACAATAGACACCTAATTCACCCCCTCCCTCTCTTAGGTGATCTCGCCCTTGACTCTTCAATTGGTATCAGAGCCTTGTGCTCTTGATATTGGTTAATTACCAAAGAGTTGATCCTTTAGTCATGGACGGGAAACATACTAAGTATCCCAAAATCAAAGGGGATAGCTACTCATGGTGGAAACATCGTATGAAGTACTATGTCTAAAGCACATATTATGAATGTTGGATCATAATTCAAAAGGTCCCCTTGCTATAACGATCACTAATGCTGATGGCACTAGTTCCGTAAAATGTGAGGATAAGTATGTCGAGGCTGATTATCGTAAAGTCGAGAAAAATTCTAAGGCCTTGTCCATTCTTTAATATGGCATTGGTGAACAAGAGATTAACCGGATCTCCGGATGTACCTCGAAAAAAGAAATTTTGGACACCTTAAGCCTTGCTTATGAGGGAACGTCTCAAGTTAAGAAGCATCGTATTGACCTTCTCATGCAACAATATGAGATGTTCAATATGGAGCGTGACAAGTCAATTTATAGACTTTCTTCACGTTTTTCTAGTATTGTCAATGAACTTAAGAGTCTTGGTCGTAATTTCGAATCCGAGGACATAGTCTGAAAGATACTTCGTAGCCTAAGTGATAAATGGCAACCGAAGGTGACGGCTATAGAGGAGGCTAATCGAAATTGACCCTCAATGAACTAATGGGCTCACTCATGGCTCATGAATTAACTCCCATGAAGCGTTCGAGTGAATGCTCTAAAGCTAGAGGTCTCGCACTCAAATCAACCTCAAGTGATGAGGAAAATGATGGACATGATAAGCAAGCCATGTACTCTCGTAATAAGGCGGTTATGATCAATAGTCATGTTCCTAAAAAGTTCAACAGTTTTAGAAAGAAAGCTTTTCAAAAGAAGCGATCATTTTCATCCGTTGTTTGTTTCAAATGTGGTGAGAAAGGTCATCATATCAAAGATTGTCCTACATGGAATGAATTCAAATCCAAGGATAAAAATGATTTTGCAAAGAAAGAATACAAACACAAAGTCATGTCTGCAATCTGGGGTGTATCTGATTTCGAAGAGGATGACAACCTTGAGGAAGAATTAGATGCCAAAGTTTGCATGACTACTCGTCTCAATCATGATGGTCCAAAGTCTTCAAAGAAAATGTCCGCAAAATGTCTCATGGCATATTCTGTTGGTTTCTTAAACTCAATATTAGACATTTCTAATATCATATTATTAATAGTTTACTCTTAAACTATATGGATCTTATGCATGCATAACAAAATACAAATAAGGAAGAATAAATTGTTCCTTACATTGAAAATAAACGATTTTGGGCACAAGATTAGGAAACATTCCTAATCTTGTTCTTGAGCTTAAAATATGAGGATGATCTCCAAGTTCTTAGTATAAGAACACTCCTTTTAGATGCACCCAAGACTACCCCTTTTAAATCATACAAAATACTACACTAGTATATCATGTAGTAACCCTTAACAATATGACTAATAAACACTATTACTACTATTAGTAAATTTAATTAGTGATTGATGAACCAAAGTAGTTTGAAGCTTCTCAAGCTATTTCTATAGAGTGAGAGGTGGAGAGGTTGAGGGATAAGTGAGATTTTTACACATATGAGATCAAGCAAGTATTAAGAAATAGTAAATCATATGTGTAACTGTCTGGAGAGTATTAAGAAATAATGACCTCAATCTGGAGAGTAACTGTCTGACCGGAGTTATCTACCATAGATACCTTCCGAGCGTGGCCACGCATTTTCAGCTTACTCCTCCTCGAGTGGCCTTGAGATTTTAAAACTGTTGGAGTAGGTGTCCTCCACAATAGTGCGCCACATAATAAATCTTATTAAGGAATATAATTGGGATAATTATTGACTATATATATGATTAGTCAGTTGATTAACGTAAATCAAGAACGGTTGGCTAACTAGAGTTTGACGTTATTGTCGTTTGACGGCGGTGATCAACTGATCCCTTTCGGTCACACCTAAAGGATGAAATCCAAATAGTAACTAATTATTTGTATACGATACAGTTAATTAGTACATTACATATATTCGATATGTCCGAGAGTTAATTGTTAGAAATTGAGTTAAGAACTCAAATTCGATTAAGCTTATTTTTCAATTATGCGATAATTGACTAATAAATTTATATCTTATTTTAATACGATTAAATAAGATTTAACTAAGTAATTAATCGTTAAATTACTAAATTAGTTGAGGTTTTGAGATAGAGGTAATTAGTTAATTATATTTACAAAGAGTTGTAAAATAAATTAACTAAGCATTGTGGGACCCATTAGATATTGATATAATGGTAGAATATTACTTAAAATGTTAAGTACATATTATTCATTTATTTGTGTCATATAATAGTTATATGATCAAATTAACACTTAATTATTCAAGATAATTAAGCATATGATTAATAAGTATTTGTGGGACAAATATCAAAAATCAAAATGGATCAAAATAAGGCTCATATGGCCGGTTGGTATGTAGTGGATGGTGATGATGGTTGCTCTTATTCATATTCACAAGCAACATGTTCTTATGACATGAATAGTAAACCTTAAATCATTTTATTCACTACAACACATTACCACTTTGCATGGCAATAAAATAAGAAGAAAAATCACTCTTTTGTGATGATGTTGGCCGGCCCTTGTGGCTATAAATAGAGCAATTGTTGTTCAATTTATTCACTTCTTCATTCTTGCTTATTTCATACTTCTCTCAAAAACTCATCTTCTCTCTAAAAACTCTCAAATACTAATATTT
>JAIUZE010026593.1:0-19640 GCA_022085475.1 Heliosperma pusillum | reverse complement strand
CACCAAATTAGACATATCATAAAGCCTGGTCCTTCAAAACAATACTAAACTGCTAAGAGTCCAAAAGACTAATGTACTATTAGTTAAAAGTCATAGCCACTCATTTTCGCCCTTACACCATCGAATATCATGAACTATTTACACACAAGTCATGGCAAGCATTTATACATTAAAATCATTAAACATACCTTACCACACTTTCCTCAAGGATACCAACTCTCACCACTATAGGGTGAAATTAGATCTATACCATTTTCCTCAAATCACAAATTCATTCTAACAAACACTAATATTCCACAAAGTCTAAATTTTTTTCGACCAAGTACAATATGCCACAAACAAAAGGGTATGGTGTCCACAAAAGGTCACATAAGGAAGTTGATGGTACAAATTGATAAAGAGGAGGAAGGTAACAAGAGTAATTTCCAAGGGAAAAAGAAGTTAGATGATGAAGAAGCACTTAGGTAGAAGGAAGAGAGCATGATACATTAAGGACGAGAGAAAACATCGATGAGGAAGAAATACACTTCAATTAGGCTTGTCAATCTTCAATCTTCGGTAGAGGATACTTCTTCTAAGTAACACATGATCCACCTCAAGACGGTAGATACAAACAAACATAACATCACTCAACACAATCAACAAACAAGTTAGAACCTAACAAACATCAAGTACACCAAAGACTACCACCTTAGGTCCTTAAGTCAACCCATCTCTCATTTATTATTTCAAGGTCAAGTAATTTAAGTTTAGGGTTCACGTGTGTGCGTCGGGAGCGTTTAAGCTCTGATACCAACTGTGACAACCCTCGCGAATGCGGAAATAAAACATAACAAGCATGTGATTTATATAGCGGAAAATACGATGTTTTTGAAACTTTTTACATGCAAGATAGAAATACGAGGAATGTAAAATAATTACAAACAAAATAGAATATACTACAAAGAGACGAAGTCTCTCAAAATATTATCAATATCAAAGTGATTAGCAAACTAGCTAATAAACGTCTAGAGGTGTTTCATCCAGGGACAACGCCCGCTAGCTCACACCCGAACCCAAAATACCACAGGCAAAAAGCCATCCAATCAAGCAACCTGTTCATCCATGAAAAACATGAACGCCACAGTCAGTGGGGAGTAACTCCGGGTTCACCCAGCCATATCACATCAAACATACATAAAAGTAAATACAAAAGTAGAAGCATGCATATATAGATATACATGTGAAATAAGATAAGGATAGATAGGCAATTCAATATATAATGATAAGAGCATATGAAGTACAAGTCCGAATCCATCATGTTATGCAAAGACTCAGGGAAGACACTCTTAGGCAACCGAATACGCTCACTAGGGCTTACATCTCACCGTTAGCGGTATAAGTTTGATAAGATTGAGACTCTTTAAATAAACCATGCCAAGTCATCCAATGATCAATCACATAATCATTCATCCAAACATACCAATACATTGACGACACCTCTCACGGTAAATGAAACGCACTAGCACCGTGTACATGGCAAGTATGATTAAAAGGCATCCACGGGATAAGCATTTCCCTGAACGCATACACGATTCAATTCATTTCGTATATGTGGACTAATTTTCTCCGGTAGAACGACGATATAAATATCCGGTCCTAGTCTAAATCTGGCCAAAATCCCGAAATCACATTTTCCAGTTCGACATGCGATAAACATTTCGCATCCAAGACTCGGTCAATCATTGACGCCGAGTACCCCAAATTCGGTCGACATTCACGAAAGAGGCGGAAAGGAGCACAAGCCTTATAACAAGCGGTACGCTACATGCAAATAACACCACCTCGCAAGTACACAACATTTGACGGCCGGGTCGATCAACGCAAGGCGTTCGCCTCCCAACAACGTCGTCGTATGCCCACTAACACATGCAATTAAGCAGTAGGATACATCCCCGTTCCGCCATTCCAGCCATACAAACGTGGAGGTAGCCAAGGGAATGAGAGTACAAAGCACATAACAAAATAGTGCTCAAACCGTAACATTTGTAAAAACCGACTCAAAGTGGAACATACTAAAAACCGTCACAAAACATGCGATACAAGCGAATGAAATATCATATATTCAAAACATTAATAATTAAAGTCATTCCGTAAATTTATACGATAAATGAACCATCAGAAATATTATAAATGAAAACGTAAAAGAGAAGCTCAAACACCATCCAGCAGGTGCCAGCCGGTCAGGTGGACCGGCTGCCGGCCACCCGGCTGACGCTAAGTATCATATGAAAACCAAGTGAAAACACAGTGTGTCCCACCCGGTCAAGGGGACCGGCTGCCGGCTACCCGGCTGGGACCAAAGGCATAAGAGAAAAACCAAGGAAAAGAGTAAGTGTGTCTCAGCCGGTCGGCTGACCGGCTGCCAGTCGGCCGGCTGAGACCATCATCATGCATAAACTCTTACGTAACACACAAAATATACAGCCAATGCCCCAGCCGGTAGGCGGACCGGCTGCCGGTCGGCCGGCTGGGGTCAACTTCACTCGAAAGTCACCAATTTCACTAAGGATCAACAATTAAACATTATCAACTATCATCATAAATCATCAATCCTCATATCGATTCTCAACAAACAACAAGTATCATCATCAACACAATTTCTAAGCTTACCAATCATATTCTAAATACGATTCCTAACATAGAAAACACGTAAAACACGTAAATGATATCGAGTAACCCTTCACCGTTACCTTTATGCGTCTTTAAACGATTTCTAAGCCTTCCTCCACTAGATAGTAATCTTTGTCGGGGTCTAGAAAGTCTCCACCTAAACAAAGATGACAAAAGATGAATATAATTCACCTTTGAGAAAGACGGATAAATTGTAAAGCGTGAAAGACGGTAATTTTATTACCAATACGGATAGAGGAAGATGAGAGGGAAAGAATGAGACGAACTTACGTGAATTTGAGCGAGAATTGAAAGAGTCATGCCGATTCTAAGACGGATCAAAAATGGAAGCTAGGTTTTGGGGTTTTCTTTGTGAGGAAGAAGGTGTTTTTGAGTTTTGAGGAAGTTAGGGTTTATGAGGGAGTATGAGGGGAGTAAGTGGAAAAAAGTCAAGAAAAGTCAAAGACTTCTTAAGACGTGATTCACTTGAAATCTCGCGTAAAATCCAAATACGGACTCGGAAATTCTAAATTCGACACGGAAAATTTAATTCTAAACTAAAACTAAATTTCGCTGAAAAGTATTTGTAAAAATATTTTTACTATAAAACTAGGGTACATTTGCGGGTGTTACAAAATTTCACAGAATTTGTATGTGCCTTGACTCGAGCGAGGAATGGTAATGGCAATGTGACATGGACCAATGACGTGGAAGCAGAATTTAGAAGGAGAACTAAAGGTTGAACCTGGAGGCAGAGCCTAAAATATAACCTGGAGCCAGAATCTGAGGTAGAACCTAGAAGCGAAACCTGGAGGCAGAACCTAGAACTAGAGTTAGGGAGGCAGAACCTGGACCAAGGGTACGGAGGGGGCACGTGGATCCAGAGTGTTGAGGAAGAACCTGGACCTAGAGTCCAGAGGCAGAACCTGAAACTAGAGTATGGAGGCAGAATCTCGAGGAACAAATGGGAAACGCAGGAGGTAGAGAGGGAGGAGAATATTTGCGGAGTCATTGGAAAAAAGTCAATAACGACTAGTAATAATAACTAGTTATTAAGGAGCAATCAAAGGAGTATTCATTGGGGGAATTGAATGAGCATTTAATGGCTGGAGCTAGAAATCAGGCAAGAATATGGGAAAGCATTATTTCATCAGCAAAATCCTAGCAACCATCAAGTATAAAAGGAGAGAAAACACAACCAAAAAGATCATGTCATCTCCTCTCATCTCACCTAAGCTTACTTAGCAAAAGATAATTCTGTGTCCCATACTTAGCATTCACAGCATACTTCATACTAAAAATACTTTTATACTCGATACTAAAGGAATCTCCTCTCGATTATAGTGCAATTTTGGCAGGATTTTGACACCCCCCGTGGTTTTTCTCACATTGGGTTTCCGCGTCACCAATTTCTTGTGTCCATATTTTATTTATTCGCATTTTATATTTTCTTTATCATCACATTATTGTTCAACTCGTTACTATAGACGGTCACATTAATCCACAACCTAAAATCAACTACTCGGTAATTTTTTTTTACCAAAACAGGGATATTTTTCTTTACTTCACTATGATCACTTCTATGAGGATTGGTCCACTTCATATGACAAGTTTATGAGATCGTTGTTGGGATTTTTAAATTACTTGCTTGCTTTATATTTTTGAGTGTATATATTCTTTGCCTTTTTTGTGTGTTTGTTTTGTTTTGTTTAATGTGTGTCGGTACCCTTTTTGAGCTGCAAGAACCAACAACAAGGAGGAGATGAGTTGAATTAGAAGAATCAATGATCACTTCACCTAGTGAAATGATCAAAGATTAAGCTTGAGACAGTAATATTCTTCACCCTCCTTCCCTTTTATTTTTGTCTTCCCTTATTCTTAGACATCGAGGACAATGTCAAATTTGTGGGGAGGATTTGTGCTGTTGGTTGGATGAAGTTTGTTGGATTGTGTATGGATGTTGATCCATGTGGATATTTGTTGTGACTTGGAATGTGTTTGATGGTGTTTTGTTGTTGGTTATGTGTCAGTGTAGTTTAGTTTATGTTTTTTTTTGTCTTAGTAGTATTTTGTTTAGCTTTACTTGTGTTTTTCTATACTTATATTCTGAAAACTCATAAAAAATTGAAAGTTTGAAAATTCTAAAAACAAGTTTTACATTTTCTAATAATTTAGTTGTTTTTCTAGTTTCCAACATTAATGAAGAGAATGGTTTTGAAACACTTTTTGTTTCATTTTAGTGTTGTGTATCAATTAATCTTTTCCTTACAAGTGTTTTAGGGTGTATTCATTTACCATCTTAGTTTATCTTATGCTGTGATGTTTCTTTTATTCATCTTGTCCTATGGTGACCGATTCTGCTTGGTGATTTTAGCCCACAAAAACAAAAAAATTCTCAAACTTGTTACCTCTTATATCTTAAAGGTGATGAGTTTCACAAAAATTTCCAAAAAAATGAAAAAAGTCAAGAAAACACAAAAAGAAAAGAATAGACTTTCTTTAAGCTCACATTTACTTTCAAGTGACAAAAATAAAGAAAAAAAGTCACTTACCGTATTTCAATAATATCAAGTATCAAGAAAAAAAGGTAAAAAAGGGATATTATTTCAAAAGAAAAAAAATGGAAAAAGAAAGTAAAAATTTGTTTGTTGAAATAAGTGAGCATAGTTTACCTTTAATCTTCTTGGCTATCCAAATTCTCAAATAAATATAGCCATTTTTTGTCACCAAGTGGTAGCGGAACGATCCGAACCTCTCATTTTATGAGGGGAGGGGCATTTTGTATCATTATGTTTCTAACATCATGTTAAACTATCTCCATTTCCGCCTTCCACCCTAATTTACTTACGGAAGTTAAAGGTTTAGGAATGTATAATAAGATTATGAAACTTTTGGAGTGTTTTTATTCTATCCTTTATGTTTTAGTTGGATTTTAGAATCTTGATTATTGAATAAGGAATTGTTTGGTTGCCTTGTAAGGGAGGTGACATATTTTTTATTAGAAGTGACCATTGCTATGTGATTTGTGTGCTTATTGAATGGTTATTTCGCAATTTTGGCAAGACCTACTTGCCTTGCAAGGATATACTTTTCCCCATAAGTATTTAGTTGTGATTTGAAAGGGCTATGAGTGTAGCTAAACCCGATTAAGGTTTTATAATAAATCATTTTAGCTCTTTGCTTATTTTTACATTAAGGGTCATTAGTTTAGTGTAATGAACTTACTCGAGGACGAGTAAAGTTTAAGTGTGGGGAGATTTGATATGTTGTATTTTAGTATCGATTTTCCCTTTATTTACAGCTTTATTTGAGTCGATTTTGTGTGCTTTAATCGAATAATAACTGATTTTTATATTAATTAGTAATTACTAGTTTTATTAGAATTATTGCACATAATTGTTATTTTGTAGAAATTGGTAGGCCAAACTACTATGAATCCCTTCTTCGTCGGTAGGCATATATGACCTTACTCTCCATATGACCCCTTCTACGTTGGGTAAGTAGTATGTGTTGACTTATTATACATCAACATTATAATCCGAAGAGTTTCTCGTGATTATGATGGACTATAGATAAAATTTTATCGACCAAGAATTCTAAAGGTAGAATTAGCCAAGAGGTTGGCTTATCAATTTACAGATAATTGAGTCTTGGGATCATTTATATAATTCTTGAGGGAGGTCAATTGTATAAATGCTTGAGTCTTCGCATTAAACAAGTTTTTGCACTAGACTTAATTCATATCGATGAGTATGCTTATTATTATATTTTTTTTCTTCTTTTTCGCAGTGTAGAATTCGTCTGATATTGATAATACTGCTATAACAAATGGCTGGCCATAATGATGTCCCTATGCCAAGTGCCACACTTGCACGCGAGTGCTGGCTTAAAACTTTCATGGACCACATGAATAATTCCATGCGACTGAAGAATGATGGGTCCAACTTTGCGGACTGGGAGGCGGCATAACGGAATGCAGCCATTGCTGATGGCAAGCTCAAGTACTTGACTGAGCCAATACCGCCAAACCCAGGCCCCAATGCGAGAGCTAAGCAGTCACTTGCTTATAGTGACTTCGTTATGGAGGCGGGTGCGATAAAGAACGTACTCATTTTTGCAATGGAACCCAATTTGCAAAGACGCTTCATTGCCCAATGTGCAAATAAGATTTTCACCACGCTCACTAACGAATTTTAAAAAGCACCGAGAATCGTTACATATGAGCATACCTGACGCTTCTTTGAGGCGAAACTCCAGAAGGGCCAACCGGTTAGCCCAGAAATTCTTGATATGATTGAGAATGTCGAGAAACTGGAGGCATTTGATTGCAAAATCAGTGAGAGCATAGTCATTAGCCGTGTGCTTCATTCACTTTATGATGGTTTTGCCCTTTTCAGGGCAAATTACTACATGAATGAAATGAAGAAAAGTCTTCATGAGCTACACTCACTTCTCGTACAGACCGAGAAGGATATGAAATTGAGTGGGAGCATGAAGCAAGATGTTCTCATGATGTCCAACAAGAACAAAGGTAAGTGCAAGGCTCATGGCGATCCAAATGTAGGAAAGCCAAAGTTTAAGAAGTCAAGAAAGGGTAAGAGTGGGCCTGGTGAGACTAGTAGCTCACAAGACAAGGCAAAGAGCAAGGACAGTGACATTGAGTGCCACTATTGCCACAAGACTGGGCATTGGAGGAGGAACTGTCCCGTGTACCGTGAAGACATAAAAGCAGGCCGCGTCACTCCTGTTGGTATGTCATCTTATATTCATATGATTGAGATTAACCATGCTAGTTTCGGAACTTGGGTACTTGATACTGGTTGTGGTTCTCATCTGTGTAATCATTTGCAGGGCCTAAAAAACATCTCACCTCTCGCAAAGGGTGATGTGGACCTGCGAGTCGGGAATGGAGCAAAAGTTGTTGCAGTCTCAATGGGAACATACGTAATCCAACTCTCGAGTGGATTTGAGTTGTATTTATATAACTGTTACTATGTACCCAGTTTATCTAAGAACATTATATCTGTTTCCGTGCTTGATAAAGACGGATTTTTCATTTTCAATAAAAGACAATAGCTGTATTTTCTCTTTGAATGAAATGGTTTATGGCAAAGCAGTTTCCATGAATGGCATTTATATCTTAGATCAAACAACAGACATATTACATATGAATAATAAGAAAGTAAAGGTTGGTGACAAAGATCAAACTTATCTATGCCATTGTCGTATGGGACACATAAATGAAAAACGTGTAAAGAAGCTCATTGAGAATGGGACTATCTCCCCATTTGATTACGAATCATTTCGCACGTGTGAATCATGTCTTATCGGCAAAATGACTCGAATTTCCTTCAAAGGTGTTGGAATGCGTGCTAATGACCTATTAGGACTCATACATACTGATGTCCTTTATTCGGGAATGGAAGGGAACAGTCCCTAACTTGTCCTTTATTCGGGTTTGGGGCTGCGAGGCTTATGTCAAGTGGAGACACGAGGATAAGCTCGGCCCGCGATCGGTCAAGACATACTTTATTGGTTATCCAAAAGTAATGTTTGGTCATTACTTCTATTCGCCTACCGAACATCGAGTTTTTGTTGCGGCTAGTGCAAAGTTCTTAGAGAAAGAGTTTCTCGAGAACAAGTCAAGCAATAGAACCTTCGATCTGTCGGAGATTCAAGAACCAACAACCGAGCAACTGACGGAGGAAGATGTTCCTTCAACTTCTGCTACGGTTAATATTCCTCAGGAATCTAGGAGGTCGGGTAGAGTCTCCATTCCTCCAGACAGATACATTGGTATGGTCGAGGAGAATGATAGAGATGACATTTTGCTCCTAGAGAGTAACGAACCCGCTACCTATAAAGGTGCCATGACCTGTTCCGACTCTAATCTATGGCCTGAAGCCATGCAATCCGAGATTGACTCCATGTATGAGAATGACGTATGGGATCTTGTTGTTTTGCCTAATAAGGTTCGACCTCTTCAGTGCAAATGGCTTTATAAGATAAAGCATTCTGAAGAAGGACAACCAGACACCTATAAGGCACGACTAGTGGCAAAAGGTTTCACTCAAGTGCAACGATTGCATTATGATGAAATCTTTGCACCCGTAGTTATGCTGCGTTGCATTCGGATAATCTTAGCGATTGCCGCTTTTCATGACTATGAAATTTGGCAGATGGATGTGAAAACCGCCTTCTTAAACGGTTATTTGGAGGAAGAATTGTACATGGTACAACCCGAAGGTTTCATTGATCCTAAAAATCCTAAGAAAGTTTGCAGGCTTAAGCGTTCCATTTATGGACTTAAGCAAGCATCTCGGAGTTGGAATCATCGTTTCGACCAGGTGATAAAAGAGAATGCTTTCACTCGATCGGTCGAGGAACCATGCTTGTATGTCAAGTCGAGTGGGAGTAAGATTGTCTTCTTGATATTGTATGTCGATGACATACTTTTGATTGGGAATGACATTCCTCTCTTATCTTCGGTAAAAGTATGGTTAAAGAACCATTTCCAAATGAAAGATCTGGGTGAGGCACAACGCATATTGGGGATCCGTATCTATAGAGATAGATCACGACGGATGTTATCACTCAGCCAGGAGTCTTATATAGATAAGATTCTTGAAAGGTTCAGCATGACCAACTCCAAGAAGGGGTACCTTCCAATGATTTCTGGGATGCATTTGAGTTAAACTCAGGCACCCAAGACATCGGAAGAGGTCGATTGCATGAGTCGTGTTCCTTATGCATCAGCCATAGGATCGATCGTGTATGCCATGATAAGTACACGCCCAGACGTGGCATATGCATTGAGTATGACGAGTCGGTACCAAGGCAATCCAGGTGAAACACACTGGATGGCTGTTAAAAACATCCTTAAGTACTTACGAAGGACTAAGGAATAGGTATTTACTTATGGAAGAGATACTAAACAATGCGCAATCGGTTACGCGGATGCTAGCTTCCAAACGGATCGAGATGACTCGAAATCTCAGTCTGGATTCGTCTTTACTCTTAATGGCGCTGCGGTCAGTTGGAAAATTTCCAAACAAAGTGTTATAGCATATTCTACAACTGAGTGTGAAACTATGCCGCTTCGGAAGCTGCAAAGGAAGCTATATGGATGCGTCAGTTTTTACAAGGACTAACCGTAGTTCCTAATTCAAATGACCCAATCACCATCTATTGTGATAATAGAGGTGCCAAATTCCAAGCTAAGGAGGCTAAGTCTAGCAACAAGTCTATACATGTACTTCAGAAGGCTGACATGATCCGAGATTACGTGGAGAAAAAGGAGATAGTGATAGACAAGATTGCTTCGGATGACAACATCGCGGACCCTCTCACTAAACCGTTAAAATATGATAAGCATGAAGGGCACATTATTTCCATGGGAATTAAACGTGTTCCTGAGTTGTAGTAGTTGTTTTATGGATTAGATAAATGTCTCTTTTTCATATACTATTTATAACATCATCGTATTGATTCATATTTTGTTTTTCATGTGGATTGTACGACAACATTGAACGCCACAAAGTGAACCTAATTACATTATATTTGTTTTGGTCCGTAATCGCCACATGAGCTGATAACTCTGTCAATTATATTGTGAAGTTGATTGATGGTGGGTTCAACGAGCCATAAGTCAAACGATTGACTGATCGATCAAAGATACGAGTTATAATGATACCTCATAGGACATCGTGACAACGTTATGGAGTCCTAAATGTTTAAGAATATTCGGTGCCAGTTCGTGGATTGGACGTCCATAGTGTTCCTATAGTCGATTCTTTTGACTATCGACTGTTTCTTGAGATTAAGGCAGTTTTTGGGTGACTTTAGTTTCTTTCTCATGGTCGACCGTAACAGGTGGCTAAACATATTTTTACTGGGTCATTTCATACTGTGCTTGTTTCTGCAGGATTCGAGTTGAAGAAAATATCCAACCTTTATCAGGTTTTTTTATTTCTCAGGGCCACTCGAGGAGTGGGAGAAATTGTTTTACATTGAGTGGGACAATCAACCTTTGTGAATACGGACTTTGCAAATTGTTTTACATTGAGTGGGAGAAATATTTGATATGAGAATCGGTTATCGCACATACACTTGTGAGGACAAGTGGGAGATTGTTGGAGCTACTGTCCTCCATAGTTAGTGTGATAACGTGTATAAATCTCTTACAGGTTCACAGGGTATACTTAGTATTCTTATCAGTTGTTTAACGTTTATCGATAACGGTTGGCTTGCTAGAAGTTTGACGTTATTGTCATTTTAATGGCGGTGATCAACTGGTCCCTAAAAGTCACACCTAAAGGATGTGTTTGAGAGATATGATTATATGAAAAATATGATCATATTGATGCCTTATATGACTAAAAGGTTAGCTGATGTATATGACTAAAAGGTTAGTCAATGTAATGATGATACGATTATTTAATATGATTAAATAATACTAGCTGAGACGAATTAAATGTTAATTCGTAATTGAATATAAAATGTTATATCTAATTAATGTATATAATGTAATTATTTAATACGATTAAATAATGTAAGCTTAAACGAATTAAATGTTAATTCGTAATTACATATAAACTGTTATATTTTATTAGCAAATTATAAATATACGATGTTTACAATTGACGTATATATTATAATAATACATACACATATTATACATTAAATAACTAAAAGAAGGAAGACTCCTATCTTCACTATACTTCCTAAAACAAGTAGAGGAAAAAGAGGGAGACTCCTCCCTCTACTAGACGTCTTCTTGCACGGCCAAAATAGGAGGAGGAGAGTCTTATATAAACTCTTCTTCTCTACATGATTCATGATTCATAACTTTCACAAAAATTAGCAATTTTTGGTGTTCATTCTAGCACAAGTAAAGGCATTTCTCAGAGCATCTTGGGTGCAACAATTAGGAGCATATCATCTTGATATTTGTTATTAGGCCATATTGCTAGGACCGAAAGTTAATTCTAATCTTTATGCTTTTTGTTTATGACTCGTATTTCATATATTATAATTTCGTTATAATCCTTAAATTTCATGTATGAAATATAGCGATATTTCCCACAAGAGATATCAAAGCCAAGGCTACGAAATTATTTTATATGATTATTCATAAATGATGATATATATTAAATTAAATTTTTTCAGAATTTTTTTTTAATATTTCGGCTGATTTTTTTTTTCAGCTGTTTTTTTTATTTTTTTCCGGCTGTTTTTTTATTTTTGTTTTTTGATTTCATTTGATTTATTGATATTGTTGTTTTGATATGTTAAGATGACAATATGATAAATTTGTAGATGTTTTAATTTAATAAGGATTAAATTAAAATGTAAATGGAAATTGTTTTGAATGTTAATGAACATTTGTTTTGCTATATATTTTCGGTTCACATGATGTTAAATTGTTGTTTTGCATCATGATTCATTAATTTTAATGATGTTCAAATCAATTATGATTAGTCAATATTATGATAATCGATTTAATCATGATTTAGATATTCATTTTAATTTGTTAAATTGAATCATCTAGTTTGAATCAATGTTTAATAATGATTGAATGTTGATAATTGTACCGATCTTGTAATATTAGCAACATCAAATTATATGTTTAATTTGTAAAAAAACAAAAAAACAAAAAAAAAAAAAAAAAAAAACAGCCTTTAGCTGTGGAATAAAAAAATTCGGATTTTTTTGTTTTTTAAATTGGCCGAATATTTTTGTTTATGCATTTTATTGATAATGTATGATTGTTGTTGTGAAAAAGTTCACAATTATTGGATACCCAATTATTTTAAAACGGTTTAAAATAATGTTGGATTAATTCATATTATACGATAATATGAATTTAAATTGGATTATGTTTGATTGAAATTATTGTGAATAATTAAGGAATTGTCACATAATTTTAATCATTTTAAATTAGGTAGTTTGGATAAATTACTCTACATAATTAAAGAATTATGTCTTGAATGATTAATTTATTGTTGATGCATTTTATTTTGTTGAATGATTTATTTACGTATTTTTGCAATTGGTTGTAATTTGTATTACCTAGTGTGGCCTTAGTTGATTATGTTTTCGTAATGATGGAAACATGATCTTGATGTAATTTTGAAATCTCGAATCTCCTTTTGTTTTCTTTGTAATTATATTTTTTAAATTAGAATGTAAATAGGTTTATATTTTGTAATTTATTATATGTAATTTAAGAAGACTAAAGATGGAGATCAAATTGCTCACTCCCGCTACATGGACCAAGATGGAACATCAAGAGAAGCTTTTCGGGTCCAATTGGATGGATTCCATAGTTGTATTTTGTTCATTTTGGTAGATAGGCCACACTAGGACTTTGTAATTTTACGTATTTTTCGTTCTTGTTTTTTCTTCACATGATAGTTAGTGCATCATATTCCGCCTAAACCAAACCACCTACTACTATAAATGCATGAAAATTGACTCATATAGTTTGGATGTTAGTTATCATGGACATAAAGATGTCACACGAATTTTAAGCCAACATCTTAGCTTATTCATTCTCGCATGCTAGATATTCGTTCACTTAAAATGAATTAAAATAAAGTTGATGGGATCTTCCTCTAAAACCTAAAATTGAGACTAGTCTTTATAGGCCAAACTACTATGAATCCCTTCTTCGTCGGTAGGCATATAGGACCTTACTCTCCATATGACCCCTTCTACGTTGGGTAAGTAGTATGTGTTGACTTATTTTACCTCAACATTATAATCCGAAGAGTTTCTCGTGATTATGATGGACTATAGATAAAATTTTATCGACCAAGAATTCTAAAGGTAGAATTAGCCAAGATGTTGGCTTATCAATTTACAGATAATTGAGTCTTGGGATCATTTATATAATTCTTGAGGGAGGTCAATTGTATAAATGCTTGAGTCGTTGCATTAAACAAGTTTTGCACTAGACTTAATTCATATTGATGGGTATGCTTATTATGTTTTTCTTCTTTTTCGCAGTGTAGAATTCATTTTATATTGATAATAATGTTATAACAAATGGCTGGCCATAATGATGTCCCTATGCCAAGTGCCACACTCGCACGCGAGTCCTGGCTTAAAACTTTCATGGACCACATGAATCAGTCCACGAGACTGAAGAATGACGGGTCCAACTAGTGGCAAAAGGTTTCACTCAAGTGCAAGGATTGCATTATGATGAAATCTTTCCACCCGTAGTTATGCTGCGTTCCATTCAGATAATCTTAGCGATTGCCGCTTTTCATGACTATGAAATTTGGCAGATGGATATGAAAACCGCCTTCTTAAACGGTTATTTGGAGGAGGAATTGTACATGGTACAACCCGAAGGTTTCATTGATCCTAAAAATCCTAAGAAAGTTTGCAGGCTTAAGCGTTCCATTTATGGACTTAAGCAAGCATCTCGGAGTTGGAATCATCATATCGACCAGGTGATAAAAGAGAATGGTTTCATTCGATCGGTCGAGGAACCATGCTTGTATGTCAAGTCGAGTGGGAGTAAGATTGTCTTCTTGATATTGTATGTCGATGACATACTTTTGATTAGGAATGACATTCCTCTCTTATTTTCTGTAAAAGTATGGTTAAAGAACCATTTCCAGATAAAAGATCTGGGTGAGGCACAACGCATATTGGCGATCCGTATCTATAGAGATAGATCACGACGGATGTTATCACTCAGTCAAGAGTCTTATATAGATACGATTCTTGAAAGGTTCAGCATGACCAACTCCAAGAAGGGGTACCTTCCAATGATTTCTGGGATGAATTAGAGTAAAACGCAGGCACCCAAGACATCGGAAGAGGTCGAGCGCATGAGTCGTGTTCCTTATGCATCAGCCATAGGATCGATCAAGTATGCCATGATATGCACACGTCTAGACGTGGCATATGCATTGAGTATGATGAGTTGGTACCAAGGAAATCAAGGTGAAACACACTGGATGGCTGTTAAAAACATCCTTAAGTACTTACGAAGGACTAAGGATTGGGTATTTACTTATGGAAGAGATACTAAACTATGCGCAATTGGTTACGCGGATGCTAGCTTCCAAACGGATCGAGATGACTCAAAATCTCAGTCTGGATTCGTCTTTACTCTTAATGGCGCTGCGGTCAATTGGAAAATTTCCAAACAAAGTGTTATAGCAGATTCTACAACTGAGTGTGAAACTATGCCGCTTCGGAAGCTACAAAGGAAGCTATATGGATGCGTCAGTTTTTACAAGGACTAACCGTAGTTCCTAGTTCAAATGACCCAATCACCATCTATTGTGATAATAGAGGTGCCATATTCCAAGCTAAGGAGCCTATGTCTAGCAACAAGTCTAGACATGTACTTCGGAAGGCTGATATGATCCGAGATTACGTGGAGAAAAAGGAGATAGTGATAGACAAGATTGCTTCGGATGACAACATCGCGGACCCTCTCACTAAACCGTTAAAATATGATAAGCATGAAGGGCACATTATTTCCATGGGAATTAAACGTGTTCCTGAGTTGTAGTAGTTGTTTATATGGATTAGATAAATGTCTCTTTTTCATATACTATTCATAACATCATCGTATTGTTTCATATTTTGTTTTTCATGTGGATTGTACGACAACATTGAACGCCACAAAGTGAACTGAATTACATTATATTTGTTTTGGTCCGTAATCGCCCACATGAGCTGATAACTCTGGCAATTATATTGTGAAGTTGATTGATGGTGGGTTCAACGAGCCATAAGTCAAACGGTTGACTGATCGATCACAGATACGAGTTATAACGATACCTCGTAGGACATCGTGACAACGTTATGGAGTCCTAAATGTTTAAGAACATTCGGTGCCAGGTCGTGGATTGGACGTCCATAGTGTTCCTAGAGTCGATTCTTTTGACTATCGACTGTCTCTTGAGATTAAGGCAGTTTTTGGGTGACTTTGGTTTCTTTCTCATGGTCGACCGTAACAGGAGGCTAAACAGATTTTTACTGGGTCATTTCATACTGTGCTTGTATCTGCAGGATTCGAGTTGAAGAAAATATCCAACCTTTATCAGGTTTTGTTATTTCTCAGGGCCACTCGAGGAGTTGTAACTGAAATGCATGGCCATGCTCGAATAATGATTCGTTTATCAGTTAAGTTACTCTCTAGTCGGGAAAACCACTCTTGATATAAATCACTTGTAAAATACGACCTTTGTGAATACGGACTTTGCAAGTTGTTTTACATTGAGTGGGAGAAATTTTGGATATGACAATCGGTTATCGCATATACACTTGTGAGTACAAGTGGAAGATTGTTGGAGCTAGTGTCCTCCACAGTTAGTGTGATAACGTGTATAAATCTCTTACAGGTTCACAGGGTATACTTAGTGTTCTTATCAGTTGATTAACGTTTATCGATAACGGTTGGCTTGCTAGAAGTTTGACGTTATTGTCATTTTAATGGCGGTGATCAACTGGTCCCTAAAAGTCACACCTAAAGGATGTGTTTGAGAGATATGATTATATGAAAAATATGATCATATTGATGCCTTATATGACTAAAAGGTTAGTCGATGTATATGACTAAAAAGTTAGTCAATGTAATGATGATACGATTATTTAATACGATTAAATAATACTGGCTGAGACGAATTAAATGTTAATTCGTAATTAAATATAAACTGTTATATCTAATTAATGTATATAATGTATTTACTTAATACGATTAAATAATGTAAGCTTAAACGAATTAAATGTTAATTCGTAATTAAATATAAAATGTTATATTTAATTAGCAAATTATAAATATACGATGTTTATAATTGACGTATATATTATAATAATACATACACATATTATACATTAAATAAATAAAAGAAGAAAGACTCCTATCTTCACTTTACTTCCTAAAACAAGTAGAAGAAAAAGAGGGAGACTCCTCCCTCTACTAGACCTCTACTTGCACGGCCAAAATAGGAGGAGGAGAGTCTTATATAAACTCTTCTTCTCTCATGATTCGTGATTCATAACTTTCACAAAAATTAGCAGTAATTTTTGGTTTTCATTCTAGCACAACCAAAGGCATTTCTCAGAGCATCTTGGGTGCAACAATTAGGAGAATATCATCTTGATATTTGTTCTTAGGCCATATTGCTAGGACCGAAGGTTAATTCTAATCTTTATGCTTTTCGTTTATGACTCGTATTTCATATATTATAATTTCGTTATAATACTTAAATTTCATGTATGAAATATACCGATATTTCCCACATTCTTATCAGTTGATTGACGTTTATCGATAACGGTTGACTTGCTAGAAGTTTGACGTTATTGTCATTTTAATGGCGGTGATCAACTGGTCCTAAAAGTCATACCTACAAGATGTGTTTGAGAGATATGATTATATGAATAATATAATCATATTGATGCCTTATGTGACTAAAAGGTTAGTTGATGAATATGACTAAAAGATTAGTCAATGTAATGATGATACGATTATTTAATACGATTAAATAATAATAGCTGAGAGGAATTAAATGTTAATTCGTAATTGAATATAAATTATTATATCTTATTATCGTATATAATGTAATTATTTAATACGATTAAATAATGTAAGCTTAAACGAATTAAAATGTTAATTCGTAATTAAATATAAAATGTTATATTTAATTAGCAAATTATAAATATACGATATTTATAATTGACGTATATTATATAAAATATTGTCATAATAAATGATGTCAGACCAGTATTAATAAATCGACTACAAAATGTTGTATGGACTTATTAATATGTGACAAATGACAATAATATTACAGACACACATTATACATTAAATAAATAAATAAAGGAAGACTCCTATCTGGACTCCACTTCCTAAAACAAGTAGAAGATGAAAAGGGAAGACTCCTCCTTCTACCCTACTACTATTTGCACGGCCAAATAGAGGATGGGAGGAGACTTATATATAAACTCTTCTTATCTACATGATCATCACACAATTACTTTCACAAAAATTAGAAGTAATTTTTGTTCATTCTAGCACAGGAAAAGGCCTTTCTCAGAACATCTTGGGTGCAGCGATTAGGATAATATAAATCTCGATATTTGTTCTTAGGCCATATTGCTAGGACCAAAGGTTGATTCTAATCTTTATGCTTTTCGTTTATGACTCGCATTTCATATATTATAATTTCGTTAAAATCCTTAAATTTCATGTTGAAATATACCGATATTTCCCACAAGTGGTATCAGAGCCAAGGCTACGAAATTATTTTATATGATTTTTCATAAATGATGATATATATTAAATTAAAATTTTTAAGAATTTTATTTTAATATTTCGGCTGATTTTTTTTTTTCGGCTGATTTTTTTTTTTTCGGCTGTTTTTTTTTTGTTTTCATTTTGATTTATTGATATTGTTGTTTTAAATTGTTAAGATGACAATGTGATAAATTTGTAGATGTTTTAATTTAATAAGGATTAAATTAAAACGTAAATGGAAATTGTTTTTTGAATGTTAATGAACATTTGTTTTGCTATATATTTTCGGTTTAACATGATGTTAAATTGTAGTTTTGCATCATGATTCATTAATTTTAATGATGTTCAAATCAATTATGATTAGTCAAATATTAAGATAATCGATTTAATCATGATTTAGATATTCATTTTAATTTGTTAAAATTGAATCATCTAGTTTGAATCAATGTTTAATAATGATTGAATGTTGATAATTGTACCGATCTTGTTATATTAGCAACATCAATGTTAATTTGTTAAAAAAAAAACGTGGTTGCTGTTTAAAAAAAAAAAAAAATTTATTCGGTTTTTTTCCTGTTTTTTTATTATTGGCCGAATGTTTTTATTTTATGCATTATATTGATAATGTATAATTGTTGTTATGAAAAGGTTCACAATTTTTGGATACCCAATTATTTTAAAATGGTTTAAAATAATGTTGGATTAATTCATATTATAAGATAATATGAATTAAAATTGGATTATGTTTGATTGGAATTATGGTGAGTAATTAAGGAATTGTCACATAATTTTGATCATTTTAAATTAGGTGGTGTGGATAAATTACTCTACATAATTAAGGAATTATGTCTTGAATGATTAATTTATTGTTGATGCATTTTATTTTGTTTAATGATTTGTTGAATGGTTAATTTACGTATTTTTGCAATTGGTTGTAATTTGTAATACCTAGTGTGTCCTTAGTTGATTATGTTTTCGTAATGATGGAAACATGATCTTGATGTAATTTTGAGATCTCGAATCTCCTTTTGTTTTCTTTAAAATGTTGGAGCTAATGTTCTCCACAGTTAGTGTGATAACGTGTATAAATCTCTTACAGGTTCACAGGGTATACTTAGTATTCTTATCAGTTGATTAACGTTTATCGATAATGGTTGACTTGCTAGAAGTTTGACGTTATTGTCATTTTAAATGGCGGTGATCAACTGGTCCCTAAAAGTCACACCTAAAGGATGTGTTTGAGAGATATGATTATATGAAAATATAATCATATTGATGCCTTATATGACTAAAAGGTTAGTCGATGTATATGACTAAAAGGTTAGTCAATGTAACGATGATACGATTATTTAATACGATTAAATAATACTAGCTGAGACGAATTAAATGTTAATTCGTAATTGAATATAAACTGTTATATCTAATTAATGTATATAATGTAATTATTTAATACGATTAAATAATGTAAGTTTAAACGAATTAAATGTTAATTCGTAATTAAATATAAACTGTTATATTTAATTAGCAAATTATAAATATACGATGTTTATAATTGACGTATATATTATAATGTTACATTCACATATTATACATTAAATAAATAAAAGAAGAAAGAATCCTATCTTGACTCCAATTCCTAATACAAGTAGAAGAAAAAGAGGGAAGACGCCTCCCTCTACTAGACTTCTATTTGGACGTGTAAAAGGAGAGAGAAGGA
>JAIUZE010026589.1:0-14770 GCA_022085475.1 Heliosperma pusillum | reverse complement strand
TACCAAGTAAAATCCTTAACTTCTACCCATCTCTCATTTATTATTTCAAGGTCAAGTAGTTTAAGTTTAGGGTTCACGTGTGTGCGTCGGGAGCGTTTAGGCTCTGATACCAACTGTGACAACCCTCGCGAATACGAAAATAAAACATAACAAGCATGTCATTTATATAGCGGAAAAATACGGTGTTTTTAAAACTTTTTACATGTAAATAGAAAGGTACGGGGAATGTCAATAATTACAAACCAAAGTATAAATAACTACAAGAGACATAGTCTCTCAAAATGTTATCCAACATCAAAGTTATTAGCAACTAGCTAAACAACGTCTAAAGCTGACTCATCCAGGCCAACGCCCGCTAGCTCACACCCGAACCCAAAATACCACAAGCAAAAAGCCATCCAATCAAGCAACCTGTTCATCCATGAAAAACATGAACGCCACAGTCAGTGGGGAGTAACTCCAGGTTCTCCCAGCCATATCACAGTAAACGTACATAAACGGAAATACAAAAGTAGAAGCATGCATATATAGATATACATGTGAAATACGAGAAGGATAAATCGGCAATTCAATATATAAGAATATCGATACATGAAGTACAAAGCCGTAACCATCATATTATAGAAAGACTCGGGGATGACACTCTCAGGCAACCATACACTCACTAGGGCTTGCATATCACCGTTTGATAAGATTGAGACTCGACAAACAAACCATGCCAAGTCATCCAACGATCACGAATAATCAATTATATAATCATCCATCCAAACATACAAATACATTGACGACATCTCTCACGGTAAATGACACGCACTAGCACCGTGTACATGCAAATATGATTAAAAGGCATCCACGGGATAAAACATTGCCCTGAACGCATACACGATTGATAAGTGAATATTTGTATGATTTTAACCCCCATTTTAGCTCGGTTTTGTATGTCATTTGTGCTTTGTTAAGCCATTTTATGACCTAATATCGTCTTCTAGGCGAATTCCTGTGTTCTAACCTGTTTTGTAGGGAAAGTGACGTTTCTACGCCCTTTTTCTATATTTCCTAGCATTTGCCTAGAACCCGACGGTTTGAAGAAGCAAGCTTGACCATGGCAAAGGCATTTCAAGAAGGTTCACTAACTCAAAAGAGAGAAGAAGCAAAGACATATTCGTAGTTGTCGGAAGATCGATCGATTAGGCGGAAGAATTCATTGCTTTACATCAAACCCTATCAACAAACCCGATTGAAGAGGTCAAGGGGGATGATGGAAGTCAAGTCAAAGCAAAGGAAGATGAAACGTTAGTCAAATGCTTCCAGATGACCACTTAGCGATCGGGTAAGGGTGTATCCGATCGGGGATGTGTGCTGCTTCGAGAAAAATGCTTCAACTTCCAATTTTTGTCCTATGTGTTCAATGCTCGACCTCTTCTCCACGAAACCCTAATGCTATATATAGATGCTCCAGCCCTTCTTCTCAAAACACAACTCACATCTACTTCTCATACAACAATCCTCTTTAGAATAATCTTTTCTTTTCTCTTTAGTTTAGTCTTTCTAGTTTAGATCATTTTCTTCTTTTGTCTTTTGTTCTTAGTTTATTTCTGTCCATTTCATATCAAAACATTAGCTTAGATCAATAAGAGTTTCAATCTTTGTAGTCTACTTTGTTGGGTACAAGTGTTGTAATTCAAGGAACGATTATTCTATGCAAGGGATTTCTATTATTGTTATCGCTTTCGTTGTTGATCGTCACCTAGGTATTCTTAATTTATCCTTTGTTTAAAGTTCTTTATGTTTCTTATTTGATTGTTATTCGCTTTACATATTATTCTAGATTCATTTTCATGTTGTTATAATCGTAGTTTCATTTCTTAGATTGTCAAATAGCGTCGTTATTATCGCCACATAGAGAGTCTTAAATTATTGTCAAAACCAACTAAATATGTCTATCCTAGTTTTCATTGTTAATATCATCTTAGACATAAACATTATCATGAGTGAGTAGTCACCTTTATAGGGTGTAGGGTAGCCATGTTAGATTGATTAAAAGATGATAACTGGATAAAAGAAATTGTGCCTTTAAAACGTTGTGTCTATGCATGTTTGGACTTTAACAATAGTTGACGATTCCTGATCAAAATCATTGACTAGTATGTAATTCTTTTCTAAGGTAGAGATACGAGAATTGAATAGACAAAGCATGACATGGTGGATTAAGACCTAGTAAATTGCCTAAAAGCCTGCTAGACCATCTGATCTATGATTGTAATGATCACATCATTCTTACGAACTCACAATGAATTATTTGCATATCCTAAATCCAACTTCATCAATATGTCAATCTACATGTGTGAACCTACTTCCGTAGATGCTTCTCATTATTGTTAATTCATCTTTTGCTTTATTGTTTTCGTTTTAGTTTACTTTTATTTTGTTTTTATTTATGTTCTCTATTAGTTTAGAATTCAAAACCTCAAAACCCAGAAAATCGTTAGATAAAACTCAATTGTGAGACGATTCACAATCCGTAGGAAATACCATCTCCCTGAGGATCGACCCCTACTTCCCTAATTACATTAATTTGTTATTATCCTAGTCTGGGTAAATTATCTTTGTATTGGGCTTGCGACAGGCCCGATCAAATTTTGGCGCCGTTGCCGGGGAGCACGGTTTAATTTTTCTTTTGTCTTGTGATTTTAATCGCAATTAGTTTTATCTAGTCTTTAGGAACCCAAATTCCTTTAGACTTCTCTTGATTTTTCATCTAAGCTTTCCAAATCTTATGCCCAGATCTTCTAGACTAGGGACCCCTATTCTTTTAGACCCCGAACTAGAAAGAACTCTGCGTAGGAAATTAAAGCTATTCAACGAAATTTCAAAAGCTTCTGATATTTCAAGTTTAGATCGTATTCGTGAGAAATACTCGGATATCTTACCTAATCTTGAAGGAGAAGAAGATCCATTCTCATCTCCATTTCCAAAAACTAATCAACTTTCAACCAACACTCCATCTTCATCTTCACAAAAGAAAATGGTTCGACTTTCCGACCATTCCAAACCCATTGCAGATACACTTCCAAGGGGTATCGCTACACCTCAAATTACTGCCCAAAACTTTGAAATAAAACCGGCCTTCATCAATCTAATAGAAATAAGTCAATTTGGTGGCAATGCCACAGAAGATCCCAACCTTCATATCCAAAACGTCTGTGAATGTTGCTCCCTAATTAGACAAACTAGAGTATCCCAAGAGCAGATTAGGGAAATGCTCTTTCCCTTCTCTTTATGAGAAAAGGAAAAACTCTGGATCAATAGTCTTGACCGAGTTGCCTTAGGAATAGTCGACTGGGATGGTCTAGCTCTTGGTTTCTATCAAAAGTACTTCCCACCAGAACGAACCGCACTCTTACGGAGTCAAATCACTGGATTCCGTCAGAGAGGCGATGAAAGCCTTTATGAGGCATGGGAAAGATACAAAGAATTACAAAGAGAATGCCCTCATCATGGCCTTGATTCATGGTTCTTAGCTATCACCTTCTACAACGGTTGTTGTGGCGAATCGCGTCGTATCCTCGACTCCGCTAACAATGGTCGTTTCGATCAAATCGATGTAGAAATAGCTAGTGCAACTATCGAGTCAATGGCAATCCACGATTCTCAGTATAGCAACTCGCGTGCTATGCCACTCAAAGCCAACCAGGACGATTCAAGTAAAGTAGCACTCCTAGAAGCCCAATTAGCCCTTCTGCAGCAACAAGTAGGAAGCTCTTCCCAATCCAAGGAGCATGTCAACGTCACTAACCACGTAGTGGTATGTGAGACATGTGAGGTTGGAGGGCATAGTTTTCAAGAATGTAGAAGTTCGTTAGAGCAAGTCAATGCCTATCAAGGATATAGGCAAGGCAATGCTTTCTCAAACTTCTATAATGAAAACGCAAAAAACCATCCTTTTTTGTCCTACAAAAGCACTAACATTCAAAATCCCTAACAACAAATTCAACAACCATTCATACCACACCAATAAAAGCCTTACAATCCACCTGGTTTTCACAACCAGAGACCTTCATTTCAACCTAATTTCAATCAACCATACCAAAACCAACCTTAACACCAACCACCTCAAATTCAAAGCCAACCTAATGACTCAAGCTTGAGGAAAATTGAATCCATGCTTCTCCAAGTTGTTCAAAAACAAGATTCAATGTTTGCTCAACTTCAAAAGAGTGATCAAGCTCAAGATGCTGCCATCAAGATGCTTGAAACTCAAACAGCCCAATTGGCTACCTCTATTACCCAAAGAAAACAAGGCCAACTCCCACCTCATGGTGAGCAAGCGAGGGACACCGCAATTGCTATCACCCTTAGGAGTGGTACCACTTATACGGAACCTCAGCAACCCAAAGAGCCAATAGTTGAGCCTATACAAGTAGAAAGGCAAAAGGAAACCCAATCATCCACCGCTAAGGAAGCGGAAAACAAATCTAAAAAGAAGGATGAACTTGAAAAGGAACCCATAAAAATTCAAGTTCCATTTCCTTAACGTTTGAGGAGAAATCATAAGGAAACCCAGTAAAGTTAATTCATGGAAGTAGTCAAAAACCTCCAAGTAACGGTTCTCTTCACTGAATTAATCACTCAAATCCCTTCTTACACGAAATTCATGAAGAATATCTTAACTAAGAAGAGGACTTTAGATGATGTTGAAATCATAGCATTCACCGCTGAATGCAGTGCGTTATTGCAAAATAAGTCCCCTCCTAAGTTAAAGGATCCTGGTAGTTTCTCTATACCTTGCACTATAGGCACCTACACTATTGATAAAGCTTTATGTGATCTAGGTGCTAGTGTAAGCGTCATGCCCTATTCCATCTGCGAAAAATTGAATATGGGAATTCTTAAATGCACAAGTATCACCCTGCAAATGGCAGACCGTTCTCTAAAACAACCTATGGGAGTTTTAGAAGATGTGCCTGTTAGAGTAGGGAGGTTTTTCATTCCCGTCGATTTCATTGTGCTAGAAATGGCTGAAGATTCGCAAATCCCTATCATTTTAGGAAGGCCATTTCTACACACTGCGGGAGCAGTGATCGATGTCAATAATGGAAAATTGACACTAGAAGTAGGTGATGATAAAGTCACCTACAACCTAAACAGTGCAATGAAGAGCCCCATGCTTGAAGAACCTTGCTGTTTCCTTGACATTGTCGACTCAATTATTGATGAATCTCTGTATCCATCAATAATTGAGGATCCTTTAGAAGCAATTCTATTGTTAGAGGATATCTCTGAGAACGACAATTTTGAGATCAGTGAGCTGGAAAGGGACTTGACTGGAAAAGAGATATCGTCTGAAGAAGTTCAAGAGTTCATAAGCTTAATTGATGCTCCTGCCAAGGCAGAAGTACATAAACCTGAACTTAAACCTCTTCCCTCAAATCTAAAATATGCCTTTTTAGATGAGTCTGAATATTGCCCAGTCATAGTGAGTGCTCTCCTAGATGAAAATCAGTTAAACTCACTATTGACTATCTTGAAGAAACATAGGAAGGCAATAGGATACAAGCTTGAAGATTTAACAGGCATAAGCCCTGACTTTTGCATGCATAGAATCAACTTAGAAGAAGGTCGAAAACCTTGTGTTCAAGGTCAACGCCGTCTTAATCCAAACATGCAGGAAGTAGTTAAAGCTGAAGTTATGAAATTGCTAGATGCTGGCATAATCTATGCAATTTCTAACTCAAAATGGGTTAGCCCTGTCCAAGTTGTTCCCAAGAAAGGAGGAACAACAGTAGTCAAAAATGAGAAAAATGAGCTCATCCCCACAAGGATTGTGACGGAATGGCGTATGTGTATTGACTACAGGAAGTTGAATCAATCAACTCGAAAAGATCACTATCCTCTACCCTTCATTGATCAAATGTTAGAGAGGTTAGCTTGCCACAAATATTTCTGCTATCTAGATGGTTACTCAGGATTTTTCCAAATTCCTATCCACCCTGAGGACCCAGAGAAAACCACCTTCACCTGTCCCTATGGTACTTTCGCTTATCGCCGAATGCCATTTGGCTTGTGTAATGCACCTGCAACTTTCCAGCGTTCCATGACTAGTATCTTTTCCGATTTGGTTGAAACTATCATGGAAGTATTTATGGACGACTTTAGCGTCTATGGCATTTCCTTTGATAATTGTTTGACAAATATGTCCAGAGTACTAAAACACTGTGAAGAGGTCGACCTTGTTCTCAACTGGGAAAAGTGTCACTTCATGGTAAACAAAGGTGTAGTTTTAGGACACATCATTTCTGAGAGAGGTATTGAAGTGGATCGAGCTAAGATCCAAGTTATTGAACAACTTCCACCACCTGCTAATGTAAAAGGAATCAGGAGTTTTCTTGGCCACGCCGGTTTTTACCGACGGTTTATTAAAGATTTTTCAAAAATAGCCAAGCCCCTGACTGAGCTCCTTTTCAAGGATGCACCTTTTAATTTCACAAAGGAAAGTTTTGAGGCATTCAACAAAATCAAACGCGCTTTAATCACTGCACCTATAATCCAAACACCTGATTGGAATCTTCTATTTGAACTTATGTGCGATGCGAGTGATTATGTCGTTGTAGTTGTTTTAGGGCAAAGAAAGTAAAAGTTCTTTCATGCAATTTACTATGCTAGTAAAACCTTAGATCCTGCCCAAATCAACTATGCCACCACTGAAAAAGAACTTCTTGCCATTGTCTATGCCTTAGACAAATTCCGTTCCTACCTTATAGGATCAAAAGTCATTGTTTACACTGACCATGCTGCCTTGAAATATCTGCTTTCAAAGAAAGAGGCAAAACCTAGACTTATCCGATGGATCTTACTCCTTCAAGAGTTTGATCTATAGATCCGGGATAAGAAAGGAGCAGAAAATGTAGTTGCTGACCATCTCTCATGGATAAGGGTAACTGAAATAGGAATACCAACGCCAATTAATGATTCGTTTGCTGATGATTCATTAATGGCGATTGCTGACTCTTCTCCTTGGTATGCTGATATTGCCAATTTTCTTGTCTGTCGCCAGCTACCTTCTGACCTTTCTTATAACCAAAGAAAGAGATTTTTGCATGATGCAAAATTCTTTGTTTGGGATGACCCTTATCTTTTCAAGCAGTGCTCAGATGGTCTTTACAGACGATGTATCCCTCAGTGGGAAGTTAAAGGAGTTTTAGAAGGATGTCACTCATCTGCTTATGGTGGTCATCATGGTCCGTCCAAGACCGTAGCCAAAGTCTTACAATCCGGGTTTTTCTGGCCCTCGATGTTTAAAGATTCAAAAGACTGTGTTATGGCTTGTGACGCTTGTCAACGAATGGGTCAAATATCCAAGAGACATGAAATGCCTCAAAACGGCATATTAGAAGTCGAAATATTCGATGTCTGGGGTATTGACTATCACAGACCATTCCCTTCTTCTAATGGAAATCGTTATATCTTAGTCGTTGTCGACTATGTTTCTAAGTGGGTAGAAGCAATTGCCACCCCCCACCAATGATGCTAGAGCCGTGATACGGCTATTTAAGAAGATCATCTTTCCAGGTTTTGGTGTACCCAGAGCCGTGATTAGTGATCGAGGAACTCATTTCGGAGAAAAGCAGTTAGACACTCTGCTTGCCAAATATGGTGTGTATCACAGACGAGGATTAGCCTACCACCCTCAGACCAGCGGTCAAGTAGAAGTCTCAAACAGAGAGTTGAAAACAATTCTTCAGAAAGTAGTCTCAAGATCTAGAACCGACTGGAGTAATAAGCTCGATGACACCTTATAGGCTTATCGTACAACTTTCAAAACCCCGGTTGGAACATCTCCCTATCGATTGGTTTATGGAAAGGTCTGTCATCTTCCTGTCGAGTTAGAATACAAAGCTTACTGGGCTATCAAAGAACTCAACTTAGACACTAAGCTTGGTGCTGATAGACGACTTTTGCAACTCAATGAGTTAGAAGAATTTCGTTTGCAAGCTTATGAGAATTCTAAAATCTATAAAGAGAAAACGAAGCGTTGGCACGACAAGAGGATAATTAGAAAAGAATTTAATGTCGGAGACCAAGTACTTATTTTCAACTCCCGTTTAAAAATTCTTCCGGGAAAACTTCGATCACGATGGTCTGGACCATTCACTGTCACATATGTTAGCAAATATGGCTATGTGGAACTAATGACTAGCAATGGTGAAAAATTCAAAGTCAATGGACATAGATTGAAACTCTATTATAACAATTCTATCATCGGATGTTTAGATATTGTCTATATGGAGCGTCAATCCCCAACCCAATTATTTCATAGAAGAATTCGTCGAGCAGGACGTTAAACAAGCACTTCTCGGGAGGCAACCCGTGTTTTCCCTTTTTGCATTTTTAGTTTTGCTTTTTCCCTTTTATGTTGTTTTGGTAGATTTCCTTTGCAGATGAAAGAGTTTTTGAAGAATCTATGAAGACCTTCCTTGTCAAGTCCAAAAGACTAGCTAGGTGGAGTCTGCGCTGACTAGTAAGCTTCATTCTTCTTTCATTTTTCCTTTCTTCCCATTAAGCATCTCGTTGCATGTTTAGTCTTTGTGCTCACATTGAGGACAATGTGATGTTTAGCTTGGGGGAGGGATTGCATTTTCCCATTTTGCATTTTAGTTACATTTTTCAAATTTTGAATAAAAGAGAAAGAGACAATTTTAGAGAGAAATTTAAAAACTTTGAACACAATTGAATGCTGTTCATGCTTTGCTTGCTTGTTTGCTATGCTATCATGTTACATTTCCCAAACTTAGAGCTTTCAAACCATAATGATTCAATATTGATTGAATTTTGCATACATGGGGAAGTCTTGTACACAGTAGGCATGGAATGAATCTATAGATGAATACGCTTGATCTTGACATTTGGAAAACTACATATATTGTAAGGTAGAACCTCCTTAGACTGGTACAGCTATACCCAGTCTCATCTAGGTGTGTGTAGTTCTCCTTGTGATGTGTGTCATGTCAAAACGCATAAGTATGGCTCTCATTTCATTTCTATAAGCATTGCATTCATGATTCACTAAGATTTGAATCCTTTTTCACTTTAATTTGCCCCTCAAAATAAGCCCCTTCATACAAATGCTTCACAAAATAATAGCTACATATAAAAATTGTCTACCTTTTGAGCTAGTAGCTAGACTATAGTGTATGGGTGCTCTTTTGAGAAGATTTGTTCTTATCTGTCAAAGTGAATTTGGAGAACGAAATTGTTCAAAAATTGATGTTATGTTCAAAAGAAAAGAAGAGAAAACATGATGAGAAAATCGAAAAGAAAAAAAGAAAAGAAATAAGAAATAAGAGAAGAAGTTGTGAGTATCTCCTCAAAATGTCAAATCAATAGAAGGAGTTTACCCTTGTGTTTCGTGTGTAATAAGCCAAATCGTTACTTCTGGCTTCGTTACTCGTCTTTTGGAAATTAATCAAAAGTTTGGATTGAGTATTCATTTATCATTGGTCAGTTGCTAGCTCATTCAAACCTTCACATGACCATAACTATTTGTCCACCTTTCACCCATTTCCCAAAGCCTTCTTCATTCATTTTTCGGCTTCTTTTCTATGTGCATTATGATCTTTGACTTGTGTTTTGAATTGTTTACCATATTAGACTGCGGACACATTTTCATAAGTCGTAGACAGGTGAGTGTCTCAAAAACATTTACACATAAAGAAATCACCTTTTTACATACATTGAGTGTTCGAGTGTACCGTGAGAGTCCATTTGTCAAAAGATCATGCAAGAGCCGAAATTCTATAGTGAAATTCTTTGTGCTACGCCGTTATGTAAATCTCAGCCATGTTTATGTATCATTCTCTCCCACGTTGTTTTTGGGTTATGATTCATTATGTTTTGAGAGTTTTACGTTGAGATTTGTTTCGTGATGGTATAGTAGCCAATGCTTGCAACCTTGTCCTGGTATTGTTTGTTATGTTTGCTTGAGGACAAGCAAAGGTTTAGCTTGGGGGAGTTTGATAAGTGAATATTTGTATGATTTTAACCCCCATTTTAGCTCGGTTTTGTATGTCATTTGTGCTTTGTTAAGCCATTTTATGAGCTAATATCGTCTTCTAGGAGAATTCCTGTGTTCTAACCTGTTTTGTAGGGAAAGTGACGTTTCTACGCCCTTTTTCTATATTTCCGAGCATTTGCCTAGAACCCGACGATTTGAAGAAGCAAGCTTGACCATGTCAAAGGCATTTCAAGAAGGTTCACTAACTCAAAAGAGAGAAGTAAAGACGGTTTCTTAGTTGTCGGAAGATCAATCAATTAGGCGGAAGAATTCATCGCTTTACATCAAACCCTATAAACAAATCCGATTGAAGAGGTCAAGGGGGATGATAGAAGTCAAGTCAAAGCAATGGAAGATGAAACGTTAGTCAAGAGCTTCTAGATGTCCACTTACCTGATCGGGTAAGTGTGTACCCGATCGGGTATCCCTGCTGATCCGAGCATGATGCTTCAACTTCCTATTTTTGTCTTATATGTTTAATGTTCAACCCCTTCTCCACGAAACCCTAATGCTATATATAGATGCTCCAGCCTCTCTTCACAACACACATCTACCTCTCACACATCTACTTCTCATACAACATCTCCTTTCTTCTTACATTTTCTCTTTAGTTTTTAGTCTTTCTAGTTTAGATCATTTTCTTCTTTTGTCTTTAGTTCTTAGTTTATTTCTGTCCATTTCACATCAAAAAATTAGTTTAGTTCAATAAGAATTTCAATCTTTGTAGTCTACTTTGTTGGGTACAAGTGTTGTAATTCAAGGAACGATTATTCTATGCAAGGGATTTCTATTATCGTTATCACTTTCGTTGTTGATCGTCACCTAGGTATTTCTAATTTATCCTTTGTTTATTGTCCTTTATTGTTTTCCATTTGATTGTTATTTTCTATTCATATCATTTAGATTCATTTTCATGTTGTTATAATCATAGTTTCATTTCTTAGATTGTCGTATAGCGTCGTTATTATCGCCACATAGAGAGTCTAAATTATTGTCAAAATCAACTAAATATGCTTATCTTAACTTTCATTGTTAATATCAACATAATCATGAGTGAGTATTCACCTTTCTAGGGTGTAGGGTAGCCATGTTAGATTGATTAAAAGATGATAATTGGATAAAAGAAATTGTGCTTTTAAAACATTGTGTCTATGCATGTTTGGACTTTAACGATAGTTGACGATTCCTGATCAAAATCATTGACTAGTATGGAATTCTTTTCCAAGGTAGAGATACGAGAATTGAATAGACAAAGCATGACATGGTGGATTAAGACCTAGTAAATCGCCTAAAACCCTGCTAGACCATCTGATCTATGATTGTAATGAACACATCATTCTTACGAACTCGCAATGAATTATTTGCATATCCTAAATCCAATTTCATCAATATGTCAATTTACATGTGTGAACCTAATTCCCTAGATGCTTCTCATTAATGTTAATTCATCATTTGCTTTATTGTTTTCATTTTAGTTTGCTTTTATTTTGTTTTTATTTATGTTCTTTATTAGTTTAGAATTCAAAACCTCAAAACCCAGAAAATCGTTAGATAAAACTCAATTGTGAGACGATTCACAATCCGTAGGAAATACCATCTCCCTGAGGATCGACCCCTACTTCCCTAATTACATTAATTTGTTATTAGCCTAGTCTGGGTAAATTATCTTTGTATTGGGCTTGCGACAGGCCCGATCAACGATTCAATTCATTTCGAATATGTAGACTAATTTCCTCCCGGTAGGGCGACGATCATAATACGGTCCTAGTCTAAACCTGGCCAGACTCTCGGAATAACGTTTTCCGATTCGACATGCGATAAACATTTCGCATCCAAGACTCGGTCAATCATAGACGCCGAGTACCCCAAATTCGGTCAACCTTCACGAAAGAGGCGGAAAAGAGCACAAGCCTCATAACAAGCAGTACGCTACTTGCAATGACACCACCTCGCAAGTATACAACATTTGACGGCCGGGTCGATCAACGCAAAGCGTTCGCCTCCTAACAACGTCGTCATATGCCCACTAACACATGCAATCAAGCAGTAAGGATACACTCCCCGTTCCGACATTCAAGCCTTACGAACGTGGAGGTAGCCATGAGAATGAGAGTACAAAGCACATACAAAATTAGTGCTCAACCCGTAGCATGTGTAAAACCGACTCAAAGTGGGACATACCAAAAACCGTCACAAAACATGCGATACAAGCGAATGAAATATCATATATTCAAAACATTAATATTCAAAGTCATTACGTAAATTTATACGATAAACGAACCATCGAAATAATTATAAATTAAGATTTAAGAAAATATAAGAAAGAACTCCGATCCAGCAGGGTGCCAGCCGGTCAGGTGGACCGGCTGCCGGCTACCCGGCTAGCATCATATATCATATGAAAACTTAACTTAAAATGCAGCGTGTCCCAGCTGGTCAAAGGGACCGGCTGCCGGCTACCCGGCTGGGACCAATAACATATGAGAAAATGAAGACATATTCAGGTGTGTCTCAGCCGGTCGGCTGACCGGCTGCCAGTCGGCCGGCTGAGACATAATTCATGCACAAAGTATTACGTAACATAAATAATATACAGCCTCTACTCATCCGGTCAGCTGACCGGCTGCCGGTCGACCGGCTGGGGTCCAATATGCACGAAAATCACAATTTTCACTTAGGTTCAACATTCAACAATCATCATCTAACATCACAAATCATTAATTCTCATTATCATTTATCAACTAAAAACAACTATCATCTACACACAATTCCTACGTTTACTAATCATATTATGAATACGATCACTAACATAGAAAACACATAAAAGACGTAAATGATATCGAGTAACCCTTCACCGTTACCTTTTCGCGTCTTCAATCCGCGTCGATGTCCTCTTCTATCAAGAAGTAGTCTTTGTCGGGGTCTTGGAGGTCACCACCTACAATTAGAAAATAAAAGATGAATATAATTCACCTTTGAGAAAGACGAATAAATTTAAAAGCGAGAAAGACGGTAATTTTATTACCAATAAGGATAGAGGACGATGAGAGGGAAGGAATAGGAAGAACTTTAGTGAATTTGAGCGAGAAACGAAGGAGTAGAATCGATATTAAGTTTGAGCAAATATGGAGGTTAGGGTTTTGGTGGTTACTTGGTGAGGAAGAAGAATATTGAATGCGAGGGTGAGTTAGGGTTAAGGGAGTATATGAGGGAGTAAGTGGAAAAGTTCATGGAAAAGCCCATAACGTCTTAAGACGTAACTTACTCGAAATCTCTCGTAAAGTCCGAAAACGAACTCGGAAATTCTAAATTAGACACGGGAAATTTAATTCTAAACTAAAACTAAATTTCGCTGAAAAGTATCCGTAAAATATTTTTACTATAAAAATAGGGTACATTTGCGGGTGTTACAATCACCCCACCTTTTCAAAAGTTTCGCCCTCGAAACTTGAGCGAAAGAAAGATACCTTAATCTAATAGGCTCAGATATTTAACACGCATTAAAGCTTCCGTTTCCCAAGTCTCTTCTTCGACATTGGCACATCTCCACAAGATTTTCACTAAAGGAACCACTTTACTTCTCAACTTCTTATCCTTGCGATCTAGGATGCGGATCGGCTTCTCTTCAAAGGACAAATTCGGTTCAAGCTCGGGCATTTCCGCTTGAAAGACATGGCTTGGATCACTAACATACTTTCTCAGTTGAGAAACATGGAATACATCATGAACCTTAGCCAAATTCGGGGGCAAGTCCAACTTATAAGCAACGGCACCAATCCTTTTTACAATATCAAAGGGTCCAATGTATTTCGGGCTCAATTTACCCTTTACACCAAACCGTTTAACACCCTTCATTGGAGATACTTTCAAGAACACTTTATCTCCAACTTCAAATTCTAACGGTCTTCTTCGGATATCGGCATAAGACTTTTGTCGATCTTGAGCGGCCTTCATTCTATCACGAATGACCTTCACGTGACCAATAGTCTCAACAAGAACATCGGGGCCTAAGTCACGAACATCCCTCAATTGATTCCAACATATAGGACTTCGGCATTTTCTTCCATCTTGATAGAGGCATAATTACTATTGTTGGAAGAAAACTCCACCAACGGTAGACTCTTTTCCCAACTAGATTGGAAGTCGCGTTCACAAGCCCTAAGCAAGTCTTCTAAAGTCTGAATAGTCCACTCGGTCTGACCATCGGTAGGGGCATGGAATGCGGTACTCATCAACAATTTACTACCCATGGCTTCTTGTAAAGCCTTCCAAAATCTCGAACAAAACCTCGGATCTCGGTCGGATATGATTTCCTTCGGAACACCATGGTATCTAACAATCTCATCAACATAGGCTTTCGCTAGTGTGACAACCCTCGCGAATGCGGAAATATAAAACATACAAGCATGATGAAATTACCCCGTCTAGTCGGATTTACCCCATTTAACATAGCTGGTCAAGATGAAATTACCCCGTCTAGTCGGAAATACGGTATTTTTTTAAAACTTTTATACATGCAAGATAGAAAAAACGAGGAGTGTCAAAATATTACAAACTAAGTACAGAATATAACAAAGAGACGGAGTCTCTCAAAATGTTAACAAAGAACAAGTGTTTAGCAAACTAGCTAATTAACGACTAGAGGTTAATCTTCCAGGGACAACGCCCGCTAGCTCACACCCGAACCCAAAATAGCATAAGCAAAAAGCCATCCATGCA
>JAIUZE010026587.1:0-26364 GCA_022085475.1 Heliosperma pusillum | reverse complement strand
ATTGATGCGAAATTGTATATTTTGAGTCTTTGACTTGGGACGTCGATGTTCTTAACCGTGGACGAGAACCTTCCGTTCCATTGATAAGACCTTGTATTTTTAATACAAATATATTTTTAACAGTTTTGAAATAGACCTACATATATGTTACTTTCCTTCTTCTAAGTTTCGAGGACGAAACTTTTTAAAAGGAGGGGTGATTGTAACAACCCGAAAAGTACCCTATTTTTCTAGTGAGAATATTTTACGAATACTTTTCAGTCTGTTTAAGTTTTAAAGTGGAATTTATTGTTTCCAGTTGAATTTTGAAATTCCGAGTTCGTATTTGTAATTTTTGAGAGATTCCATGAGAATCCCGTTTTTAAGTCAACTTTGACTTTCGTTGACTTTTTCCGACTCGCCTTGTAATTTTGAAGACCGAAATTTTATTTAAAAAAATAATATTTTAAATTTATTTTTATTAAGATTTATTGGGATTTATGAAAATTTAATATAATTATTTTGAATTTATTTGGAATTAAAGAATAACTTTTACGGTTTTAACCCAAACGTCATTTAACTATTCCCGAGTCATCGTAAATCCCGAAACAAACCCGAAACCCGACTCTTGCATGAGTCACACGCCCCATGTCACTTTTTTTCCACTCATATTAGATCTTTTAATTAATATGATTAAACTAATAAAAATATCTAAGATGTTTGTAACTTTATCGGTCTGTCAACTTAAACTCCGCAAATCGCTTAAAAACATACCCGATTCCTCTCCATTTCACACGTCTCTTTTTCCTCTCATAAGACTTGATATTTTCTTTCTTTTGATTACAATAATATAATATCTTGATATTTGATTTAATTAACTTAATATCTAATTAATTACCGTAATATATTTATTAAACCCGAGTCAATTCCGTAACAACAATTTCAAAACCCGACTCCATATTTCTCTATATTTACACGGCTCCTCTCCCATCATTACCCACTAACAACTTTTCATTTTACAATAAATCAAATTAAGATCTAATTAATCGTTCTTCATCGTTCTTCATTCGTTCTTCGGCGTTCTTCATTCGTTCTTCGTCGTTCTTGAGCAAAATCATCATAAAACCTTCATTTCTTAATTAAATCCGTCCTAACTTATATTTCTAGAATCTCCTCTTCGCTCTCCATCTTCAAGTACGGTTTAATTTCAAATCCGACAAAATCGTTTTCAACACTTAATTATGGAAAATCAAGTTTAAGTTCTAATAATGTTTTTCTTGTCATTTCTTATAGGGGAAGATTTTGAAGACGAGTTTGGTGACTCGTATATATTAGGGGAAGATTAGAAGACGGGTTTCTTAGTTTATACTTCTTATTTTGGTGCTAATTGATTTTGCTAGCTAAGGTAACGATTCCGCGTTACTCGACGATTTAATGTTACATAGCTTTTGTTTCTTTTGTTTTTGGTTCATCTTTCGTTTTTGTTCATGTTATTATGATTTATGGATTTTTACTAGTAACATGATAAGTGGTTATGATTTTCATGTTGTATGGTATTTTTAATATGTTTAGTGTTCTTGATGAATTTGGTGATTGGTTCATAATAATGATTTTTGTATGAATGATGGTTGGATTGGTTGTTAAAATGGATGTTGTTAATTAAAAATCATGTTGAAATAAATTGGGGTTGTTGTTTTGGTGGTGGCCGAATTGGGTGGCTGGAAACCAGCCCAAACCGGCCGGTTCAGGCCTGGTCAGACCGGTTCAGACCGGTCCAGCCCGGTCTGGATTTGGTCCGGGTATGGTCCTTGGGAGTTGTGTCGATACTTGATTGTTATGTTGTTGTTTTGACGGGTTTTAAATATGTTAAGCATGCGGGAAATATTAAGAAACGGTTTTTGGTAAAGTCGATCAAAACAGTCCAAATCAACCCAAAACAGCCGTGGGCCCAGTCCAGGCCCATGTTAGGTCCGGCCCAAAATCAGCCCATGAGTCCTCACTTTGGACTTGTGACGGTTTTTGAGTTATTGTTATTTTATCGTGTTTTGTAATATTTAGCAAGTGGGAAATTTTAATAAGTAAATTATTTAATTAAAAGTATTTTTCATAATATTATAAATTCTCACATGTTAGAAATTATAATACGTGATTGTAGTTTAATTTTATATCCTTTAAGTCAAGCGGGTTTTCGTATGAGTTAATAATTCACATGTTAGAAGTTTTAATAAAATAACATGTAATGAATATGATGATTTTATGTTCAAGTCTATGTGATAAAGACTCTGTTTCTAGCCGGTTGGACCAAACGGGTTTGGTCAAACTAAGATCTAGTCAGCCCCGTTTTGACTGATGACCCGTCGCGGGACTCGGGTCGGGGATTTGTCTTCAAGTAAGGTTGTATTTAATTAATGAATTAGCCTTAGTAGATATGAGGCGATATGTTATTTGAAAATGATTTATGTGCAATTAGTCACATGATAGGAAGTTTTTCCCGTGACTGTTTAATTATATGGTTGGTGTCGTGTTGACTAAGTACCCATAGGGAATTATGAGTATATGGCGTCTTGACCATTCTAATTCTAAATGAGTATCTTGGACCATGACATTGATAAGCCTTACCAACTTTAACGAGTATATGTTCACTGCTTGATAGCTGTTGTGTCACTGGCTTGGGCCTTTTGATACCAAGCCGGGGGCATGGAGTCCTAATTGCTTCCACTTTGGGAATGGAGCCAGCTTAAGTACTAGCCATCTCTGCTTAGGGGGTCGCCTAGCAGAGTTTCTCATCTACGGTTATGTAATGAGACAGGGAATGGGTTAGCTGTTGTCGCTAGGTCTGATCAGTCTAGGGCTAGGATGTTTTCCTACCTTGTGGTATAGACTCGAGTTACAGAAGTCGACTATTGACTGTGCTAAGAACTTGTGCCTGTTTCTAGACGTATTGGTCTTTCAGGTTTGTATGATTCTATGAGTTTTAGAAGGTGAGATGCAAGCCGGCTAAGATTGATAGAGTTTGGATTACCGATTGTTAACTGATTCACATGATTACGTGTTGATTAGGGTTTGATGGGATTCATGGCACGTTACAGGGTAAACCTAGGAGCTAGCATACCGCACTTCCCTACCTCGTGTTATATTTATTACGGTTTCACAATGAAGCTTTCATATGATAGGTTATATGTTAGTTAATTGGTTCATAACATGAAAAGCATATCATATATGTTTAAGTTTTGTATTTTCCATATACATTGCTTTTATGTTATTCATGTTTCATTAAACTCGACATTTCGTGGCTGGGAGAACTCGGAGTTACTCCCCACTGACTGTGGCTTCCGTGTTTATATTTAATGCGGTCGAACGGGTGGTGATGCATATTTGGGGTACATTGACGAGCTAGCGAGCGAAGTATTTACCTTGGACCTATATTCGGTTCTTAGATTGTATATTATTATACACTCTTTTATTTCCGTATTTATACGGGAGATATGTCTCCCGTCTTGTATATTTCTTTTGTAGAATATTATTTACGTTTTGTAATGACCTTTTTATTTTATGACACCTTCGTTACGTACTATCATATTTCTTTTATGTATTTAAATTTTTTTTTTTTTCTTTCCGCAAATTTGAGGGTGTCACAGTGGGGCTGCAAGAGCACAAGTTATACCTCCCAAGTAGCCATTCATTAAACCAGGACAGTTGTTGCTGTTATAGATCAGATTTTGAGCTCTTGAGCATGAAATAGAACAAGAACCTACTCTTGCTTCACCCTTACTTGAAACCCAACACATTTCACCTTCAAAGGAGATGAAAAACTGTTCCAACTTATGGTTTAAAGGTTGCTGCAATTTCTTGTTTATGGACAGCTCAAACGGACTCAAGTAAGGAACATGACCCTTGCTTGTACAATGAAGGAGGTCTGGTTTGGTGCAGGCATGTTCTTCCTCTTGTTTGGCAGCCTCAAATGTAGAGTTTAATGTTGTTTTAACTTCAAGACATTGGCTTTCCAAGACAGTAGAACATGAGCCATTCGTTTCATCATAAGCACCCATGACTCTTAGCTAAATGCATTTAGAATTAGGATAACCAATAACCTCCTCTTGGTCTAAGCCCTTCTCTTTCCCAACTATTTTGGTAGCCCCTATACTGTCCCCTTTAGCTAGCACCTCATGGTTTGTAGGCCTTGCTAAGCTCTCCTCAACATATAAAGCCAACTCAAGCATATAATCGTATGTATATCTCCTTTGAACAAAAGCTTCCAAATCTATGTGTTGTGAAATTTTAGAATGTAACCCATGGAAAAACCTCACTCCCTTTTGCACAACCTCAACATTCATATCACAAACAAAGCTTAACTCCTCAAACAACTTAGAATACTCATGAACACTCAAGGAATTTTGCTTAAGGGTCTTAAATTCAGTCCACAAACTATCCATTGTAGAACAAGGTAGATACTCTTGTCTCATGGTCCTTTCTAGTCTAGACAAAGAACTAATCCTACCCTTCCCTTCCATTATCCTTGTAAGTTTAAGAGTAGTATACCATAACAAAGCAAAATCCTTTAAACAAGACACAACAAGTTCAAGCTTCCTTTTTTCAGAATAACACTTGTGCTCAAAGTAGCATTCAACATCATACAACCAAGACACAAATGCGCTACTGTTTTCACCATTAAAGGAAGGAAGTAATGGTGTTTTACCTTTGCTCCCAAGGGTAGGAGAGGACATAGAACACTCATGTGGCAGGTGGTACTTCCCTTGGTACAAATTAGGTGGTTTTGGCTCCCTTTGAACACCATGACTGCTGGTTGCTTTCCTTGTATGCACAACACCTTCATGCCCTCTTTTTAGGACTTGTAACTTCTCCATAGCTTCTGCCATAGACTTGGAAATGGACCCATGCTCATGATACCTCATCTTAGGACTTGGAACATGAGGAATAAACTCCATGGCTACTGATTTACTCACCAAAATCAGAATGTAAACTTGTTTAACAAAACAGGTTGTAGAGTTGCTAAAAGCAACACCAAGACTAACACAAGATGTAACTTATGTTAATTCTAGCTATGATAACCAATTTGCAGCATAATGATAGGGGTCTCTTATGTTTTGAGGGATTCAAACTTGAGACAAACAACCTAAGGGGCTGTTTTAAAATCTGAGTAGTAATACTTCAAACAATGACTGATTTTGAACAAACAATGTAACTTGAGGCTCTTTTTTTGTGATGATTTTCTTTGGTTTTTGACAAGTTGCAAACAAGTGAAATAAATGGATAAGCAAAGTAATCTAGCAAATAACCACAACCTAGCACAGGTACATTTGAAAGACGACTAAGAACAACAAGGATCATTCAACCACAGCCTAGCACATGAAGAATAATACTTGCCAACAGGTGACTAATCAACACTCACAGCCAAGCACAGAGATGTTATTAGACCCGACTTAAATAACTACAGCAATGCACAAGTTATTAAGATTTAAATTTGAGAGAAATCTCATCTTTTCATTCAACATAATCTGATTTCAACTTGTTACAAAGCAAGCCTTATATAGGCCAAGGGATATAGATCTAGGACGTCCATTCTTCATCTAATGGCTCACAAAATAAGCAGGAGTTCAACTACCCTACAACTAAGATACAAATCAGAAAAACAAACTAAGGACAAAAGCATAAAGCATAAAGCATAAAAACAGGCTGCTCCTCTTTGTCTTCTTGTAGAAGGTCAATTAAGATGTGTAAGACCTTGGAGCTTGAGCTTGGCAGCTACCATCCTCAAGTACACAATGTTAGGATGCCTTTCAAGTCGTGCCATTCTCTTGCCTAGCCAAAAATAGCTTTCAAAACAGCCTTGGTTCATGGTTGTGCAGAATTGGTTCCACCTGGACCCATTTGTTTGGACTTAGCTAAACCTGCTTTTTTTATTGTGAATTAGCAAAAACTCTCCTGGACTTTTATCTTCCTAAGACCTTAAAATAAGAGGATTAGGCCTTGGAATCACTTAATTCAGGTTAGGAGTCGCCTTTAGACATTGTTCTTTGATGTTCCACCTGAACCGGGCCAGATAGAACTTGGCCTCATCTGATTGTATATTGTAACACTCATAACTCTCTGCTCAGGATGAATTTGAATCTTCATGATATCTCATTTGAAAGCTATGGATGTTAGCTTTCTCTTCAAACAAGAATCAGACCCAAATTATATCTGGAACTTTAGATATTGAGGATTGAGTACAAACAGGTCACTGATAGCATGTGCTGTAATAGTTCAGCATTCAGGGGCATCTTGCAGAGGCTCTAGGATCCAGCACAGATAGAATTAGGAGACCCATGAGTATCCAAATTGAAGCTATATGAGTTAGCTTCCTTCTGCATTTGGAATAATGCAAAAACAGTTCCTGGAACTTCGGTTATAAGCCCTTGAGTGACAACAGGTCAATTCTGAATATCCTGCAGTTTTCCTGTACATCAGCATGAACTTCAAAAAATCATATCGCCTTCATAAGGTTGAGTAAAAATTCCCATGATGACTCAAATGAAATTTAATGAAGTTAGCTTTCATATCCAAAAGGAATTAACCAAAACTATCCAGCCAATTTTGAGTTATACAGCCTTGAGTGTTGACAGGTCATTTTGTCAGAAAACGAGATGCATCATGTATGCCAGTCTTTGAAGGTTTGTTGTGAAAAATATACTCGATGAAACTTGAGGATTCTAATTCCATATGAAAGAGGACTCTTTCAAGAATCCAACAATATAAAGAACTCACATTTCCACCATGTAGAACACAAGATATGAGTTATTGAAATTGACCCAATTCTGATGATCATCTGGGATCAGCTCAGGTTTCCTGAAATTGAATGCTAAGCTTGTTTTCCCTGAACTTGGCTCATTTTGTTCTTGGATTGCATCCAATTGTCTCATGGATTTAGAAAGTCCCATGGGATGTTCCTTTGGCATGTAAAATTAAAGACCCTTACCCCTAGCTCCTGCTACAACCACCCTAGGTTCAAAAGAATTTGACCTCAAATTCTGTTTGATAAGAGGAAGAAAAATTTTCTGCATCTTGGAGTAGCAAGTGTGAGTGAATCCTTCAGGATCAAAGACCAACACAAAACTCCTTGGCAAGAATTGAATAGCAGCATCAAGCACCCACATCTTCAAATTAAAAAGTGAATTGGCACAAGTAGTAGAGCATAGAAATGCAACCATGGGGCTGCTCATGTTCTTATGCATTTGCCTTGACTTAAACAACATGAAGGGTGCTAAAAATCCTTCAATACCATGTAGGAAACTTGTACTTGATATTCCAAACAAGTCTAATAAACGTTTGCCATGATTTTGCACAATATCAACACAACAAAACAGAAATTTCAGAATTGCATAGTAAGGACTGAGTTGATTTATGTCATCATTTTCTACTTGAAATATATTTGAAATTGCACTCAAATGAACAAGACTAACTTGTAACCTCATCAACATGTAAAAATGGAAGTGTGGGGCTGCAAGAGCACAAGTTATACCTCCCAAGTAGCCATTCATGAAACCAGGACAGTAGTTGCTGTTATAGATCAGATTTTGAGCTCTTAATCATGAAATAGAACAAGAACCTACTCTTGCTTCACCCTTACTTGAAACCCAACACATTTCTCCTTCAAAGGAGATGAAGAACTGTTCCAACTTATGGTTTAAAGGTTGCTGCAATTTCTTGTTTATGGACAGCTCAAACGGACTCAAGTAAGGAACATGACCCTTGCTTGTACAATGAAGGAGGTCTGGTTTGGTGCAGGCATGTTCTTCCTCTTGTTCGGCAGCCTCAAATGTAGAGTTTAATGTTGTTTTAACTTCAAGACATTGGCTTTCCAAGACAGTAGAACATGAGCCATTCATTTCATCATAAGCACCCATGACTCTTAGCTCAATGCATTTAGAATTAGGATAACCAATAACCTCCTCTTGGTCTAAGCCCATTCTCTTTCCCAACTGTTTTGGTAGCCCCTATACTGTCCCCTTTAGCTAGCACCTCATGGTTTGTAGGCCTTGCTAAGCTCTCCTCAACATATAAAGCCAACTCAAGCATATAATCGTATGTATATCTCCTTTGAACAAAACCTTCCAAATCTATGTGTTGTGAAATTTCAGAATGTAACCCATGGAAAAACCTCACTCCCTTTTGCACAACCTCAACATTCATATCACAAACAAAGCTTAACTCCTCAAACAACTTAGAATACTCATGAACACTCAAGGAATTTTGCTTAAGGGTCTTAAATTCAGTCCACAAACTATCCATTGTAGAACAAGGTAGATACTCTTGTCTCATGGTCCTTTCTAGTCTAGACCAAGAACTAATCCTACCCTTCCCTTCCATTCTCCTTGTAAGTTTAAGAGTAGTATACCATAACAAAGCAAAATCCTTTAAACAAGACACAACAAGTTCAAGCTTCCTTTTTTCAGAATAACACTTGTGCTCAAAGTAGCATTCAACATCATACAACCAAGACACAAATGCTCTACTGTTTTCACCATTAAAGGAAGGAAGTAATGGTGTTTTACCTTTGCTCCCAAGGGTAGGAGAGGACATAGAACACTCATGTGGCAGGTGGTACTTCCCTTGGTACAAATTAGGTGGTTTTGGCTCCCTTTGAACACCATGACTGCTGGTTGCTTTCCTTGTATGCACAACACCTTCATGCCCTCTTTTTAGGACTTGTAACTTCTCCATAGCTTCTGCCATAGACTTGGAAATGGACCCATGCTCATGATACCTCATCTTAGGACTTGGAACATGAGGAATAAACTCCATGGCTACTGATTTACTCACCAAAATCAGAATGTAAACTTGTTTAACAAAACAGGTTGTAGAGTTGCTAAAAGCAACACCAAGACTAACACAAGATGTAACTTATGTTAATTCTAGCTATGATAACCAATTTGCAGCATAATGATAGGGGTCTCTTATGTTTTGAGGGATTCAAACTTGAGACAAACAACCTAAGGGGCTGTTTTAAAATCTGAGTAGTAATACTTCAAACAATGACTGATTTTGAACAAACAATGTAACTTGAGGCTCTTTTTTTGTGATGATTTTCTTTGGTTTTTGACAAGTTGCAAACAAGTGAAATAAATGGATAAGCAAAGTAATCTAGCAAATAACCACAGCCTAGCACAAGTACATTTGAAAGACGACTAAGAACAACAAGGATCATTCAACCACAGCCTAGCACAGGAAGAATAATACTTGCCAACAGGTGACTAATCAACACTCACAGCCAAGCACAGAGATGTTATTAGACCCGACTTAAATAACTACAGCAATGCACAAGTTATTAAGATTTAAATTTGAGAGAAATCTCATCTTTTCATTCAACATAATCTGATTTCAACTTGTTACAAAGCAAGCCTTATATAGGCCAAGGGATATAGATCTAGGACGTCCATTCTTCATCTAATGGCTCACAAAATAAGCAAGAGTTCAACTACCCTACAACTAAGATACAAATCAGAAAAACAAACTAAGGACAAAAGCATAAAGCATAAAGCATAAAGCATAAAAACAGGCTGCTCCTCTTTGTCTTCTTGTAGAAGGTCAATTAAGATGTGTAAGACCTTGGAGCTTGAGCTTGGCAGCTACCATCCTCAAGTACACAATGTTAGGATGCCTTTCAAGTCGTGCCATTCTCTTGCCTAGCCAAAAATAGCTTTCAAAACAGCCTTGGTTCATGGTTGTGCACAATTGGTTCCACCTGGACCCATTTGTTTGGACTTAGCTAAACCTGCTTTTTTTTTTATTGTGAATTAGCAAAAAATCTCCTGGACTTTTATCTTCCTAAGACCTTAAAATAAGAGGATTAGGCCTTGGAATCACTTAATTCAGGTTAGGAGTCGCCTTTAGACATTGTTCTTTGATGTTCCACCTGAACCGGGCCAGATAGAACTTGGCCTCATCTGATTGAATATTGTAACACTCATAACTCTCTGCTCAGGATGAATTTGAATCTTCATGATATCTCATTTGAAAGCTATGGATGTTAGCTTTCTCTTTAAACAAGAATCAGACCCAAATTATATCTGGAACTTTAGATATTGAGGATTGAGTACAAACAGGTCACTGATAGCATGTGCTGTAATAGTTCAGCATTCAGGGGCATCTTGCAGAGGCTCTAGGATCCAGCACAGATAGAATTAGGAGACCCATGAGTATCCAAATTGAATCTATATGAGTTAGCTTCCTTCTGCATTTGGAATCATGCAAAAACAGTTCCTGGAACTTCAGTTATAAGCCCTTGAGTGACAACAGGTCAATTCTGAATATCCTGCAGTTTTCCTGTACATCAGCATGAACTTCAAAAAATCATATCGCCTTCATAAGGTTGAGTAAAAATTCCCATGATGACTCAAATGAAAGTTAATGAAGTTAGCTTTCATCTCCAAAAGGAATTAACCAAAACTATCCCGCCAATTTTGAGTTATACAGCCTTGAGTGTTGACAGGTCATTTTGTCAGAAAACGAGATGCATCATGTATGCCAGTCTTTGAAGGTTTGCTGTACAAAATCTACTTGATGAAACTTGATGATTCCAATTTCATATGAAAGAGGACTCTTTCAAGAATCCAACAATATAAAGAACTCACATTTCCACCATGTAGAACTCAAGATATGAGTTATTGAAATTGACCCAATTCTGATGATCATCTGGGATCAGTTCAGGTTTCCTGAAATTGAATGCTAGGCTTATTTTCCCTGAACTTGGCTCATTTTGTTCTTGGATTGCATCCAATTGTCTCATGGATTTAGAAAGTCCCATGGGATGTTCCTTTGGCATGTAAAATGAAAGACCCTTACCCCTAGCTCATGCTACACTTAGTCTATTCAATTCCCATCTTTCGGTCTTAGGAAAGAATATCATATTTAGTTAAAGATTGTGATAAAAAATCATCAACCAACAATACAATCCAAGCATGCAATAGAACAATGATATAAATGCAATAGTTCTTTTTCCAACAATGACAAACTACTAATCAAACATGATTCCCCTATTCCCCTAGGATTAAGCTTACTCACTTATATTTAAACAAGATAATACCATTGTCATATTAAGATGAATTAAACTAATAATTTTGGATTATGAAAGCAAGACAAAAGTTTATAATGTTTATAAGGATAAGATGATAATAATAGACTAAAGTGAAAATAACAATTGTAGATTTATATGAATAAGAACTAGATTATGTCATCAACTAAGGTTGTATACATAGATTAAGATGAGATATGGGTTTCTTCGGTTTGGACGAGAATGAATCAAACTTCATGTCTCGGTGATAGGAACTAACAAAAGAACATAATTATTACCTGAATCAAGGCTTGGAATGAAGTGTGATCATCCCAAAGAAATTAGTGAAAGTATCACAAACAACTAAACTCTTTCTCACAAGACTTCTAAAGGATCAAACTAATAGAACTTTTTCTAGAACAGAAGAAAGAACTAAGAGATGATTTTGAGTTGTGAGATGTGTTGTGTTGAGATGTGCTGCAAGGCAATTCTTATATAGGCATTGGAAGACGCGTGGAATCAATGTCATCCAATACCATTAATAAATTGGAGGGAGCTCAAACGAAAAGCGAGTAGAACATTGCGAACTGATCATGTGTAGGTGTCCATGATCCCCGACCGGGGGCGCATATCTCTAGGCACATTTCTTTGTTTTTTTCTTCCTTCACGCATCCCAATGCTATGAACCCGATATGGGATGTGATATCCTTCTTCGAAAGGCTATTTGAGTGTTCATCCTTGACTTTCATTGACCCCTATAACATAGGAGTTAAGGTTAGGGGTTGGCTTCATCTTGACTTTAGCTTTGCCTTTAGTCAAATATTTGTAGGTATGCGGTTTGGCTTCATTTCTTTTTCTTTGGGACAAGTAATGATCCCTAGTCACCTCTAGTTTGTCAAGACTTGCTACTACTATCTTCGTGTTTTAAGAATAATGCTCGGTTTAATAGGAAATGGCGCAAAATCGTCACTTTACCTACAAAACTAAATTGGACACGAGGAATGCGTAGAGAACGATATTAGCTTATGTAATTCCTTTAAACGGTGCAAAAGACCTATAAAATTGAGCTAAAACAAAGGATAAAATCACACCGGGATAGCACACATCATAAACATACATGAATGTCCCAAATAATACCCGGCCCAACACATTTATGTATAAAACCTTTAAACTCTCTCCTCTTTTGTTCGTTTAAATCTCTCTTGTTTATATTTGTTTCGTAATTTATTATGGACTCAATCTAGGCAATCTATTTAATTGAAATTACAACTCTAATCAAGTAATCATTGTACAACTTTTTAAATTCATTTCCGGAAATATTTTTTTCAAATTATGATTAATTTTTCTAAATGCATTTGGTAAAAAAAGATATTTAATTAAATTCTAAATTTCGTGATTTTTTCAACCGGATTTTCTTATGCGTTATTTGGTGATAATATTTTTTTTTTTCATTTTAATACTAAACACACACACCCCATGTGCATCATTTTTAGTGATTTTCTAGTTTAGAATTATAGATTTTAATTATCCCAAGACACAAATTCTCATTTTTTAAAAAAAAAAATTATTTCCTCAAACATAAAAATGAGTGGTAATATAAAAGTGAAATATTGATGTTAAAAAATAATTTCAGTAAATTTTTGTACATCTATTTGTTTAGAAATTACTATCAAATCTTTCGCACTTTTTTTTGTTGGGATTTATACGTCATCGATTTTTTTTGATAAACTACAAAAATTAAAAAACAATACTCAGGTATATATATATATTTTTTTTTTCATTTGTGAATTGGTAAATCTTTGAATCAATTTAATTAATTCATAAGTGAAAGTATAGGAGGTAGAGTAATTAATGAACATATATGATAGAGAGAGAAATAAGGGACCAATAGATGTCTTTAAATGTTTTTCCTTTTATATCTATACTATGTATTAAATCTTGAAACCAAAGGACTTTCATGTAAATAAATAAAGTTATACAAATTAATTATACTATATGGTTTAAATCGACAACGCTGTGTGTAACACCCGCAAATGTACCCTATTTTTATACTAGAAATATTTTACGGATACTTTTCAGCGAAATTTAGTTTTAGTTTAGAATTAAATTTCCCGTGTCTAATTTAGAATTTCCGAGTTCGTATTTGGACTTTACGCAAGATTCCGAGTAAGTTACGTCTTAAGTCGTTTTTGGGCTTTTCTCATGATTTTTCCACTTACTCCTTCATATACTCCCTCACAACCCTAACTCCCTCATTCAATCTTCTTCTTCTTCCTCACCAAGTAAACACCAAAACCTAGCCTCCATATTTGCTCAAGTCTTAATATCGATCCTACGCCTTCATTTCTTGCTCAAATTCACCAAGGTTCGTCTTATTCCTTCCCTATCACCGTCCTCTATCCGTATTGGTAATAAAATTACCGTCTTTCTCGCTTTTCAATTTATCCGTCTTTCTCAAAGGTGAATTATATTCATCTTTTATTGTCTAATCGTAGGTGGTGACCTTCAAGACCTCGACAAAGACTACTACTTAGTAGAGGAGGACCTAGACGTCGAGTGAAGACGCGAAAAGATAACGGTGAAGGGTTACTCGATATCATTTACGTGTTTTATGTGTTTTCTATGTTAGAAATCGTATTTAGAATAAGGTTAGTAATCATAGGAATTGTGTTGTTGATGATGGTTGTTGTTAGTTGATAATTGATATGAGGATTAATGGTTTGTGATGATAATTGATGATGTTTGTATGTTGATAACAAGACGGATTGAAGGATCGCCTGCCTGCGTCCATAGGCGCTGGCAGCGTTCCCTAGCGCTGGCAGCGTTTCATGCTGCCAGTTTTTCCCAAATTCGACTGCAGTTTCACTGCACTGACCCCTTTTCGTAAAATGATCATATCTCCTTTGTTACTTGCTTGTTTTGGGATTGTGACCTACCGTTGGAACCGTAAGAGGATAATCTATCACCTTCACTTGGAATTTATGCATTTGAATGTCCAGAACTCTAGTTATTACTGTTTGAAGTGGACCCTTGTTTTAGTTGCTTTCCAAACATGTTGTTTAGGAGAGGGGATCTATGTTTCTTATTCATTATACTTCCTAAACTTGTTCTAATGCTTATGTATCATGTATTGATTCATTTTTATCATAGTTAAATTTATATAATCCCCTATTCTCATGCTGGTGACGGTTTTTGATATGTCCCCCTTTGAGTGTTTTACAAATGCTACGGTTTGAGCACTAATTTTCTATGTGCTTTGTACTCTCATTCCCTTGATACCTCCACGTTCGTAAGGCTGGAATGTCAGAACGGGGAGTGTATCCTTACTGCTTAATTGCATGTGTTAGTGGGCATATGACGACGTTGTTGGGAGGTGAACGCTTTGCGTTTATCGACCCGGCTGTCAAATGTTGTATACTTGCGAGGTGATGTCATTTGCATGTAGCGTACCGCTTATTGTGAGTCTTGTGCTCTTTTCCGCCTCTTTCATGAATGTCGACCGAATTTGGGGTACTCGGCGTCTATGATTGACCGAGTCTTGGATGCAAAATGTTATCGCATGTCGAATCGGAAAATGGTTTATTCCGAGAGTCTTGCCAGATTTAGACTAGGACCGGATATTTATATCGTCGTGCTACCGGGAGGAAATTAGTCTACATATACGAAATGAATTGAATCGTGTATGTGTTCAGGGAATATGTCTTATCCCGTGGATGCCTTTTAATCATACTTGAATGTACAAGGTGCTAGTGCGTGACATTTACCGTGAGAGAGGTCGTCAACATATTATACGTTTGAATGAATGATTATATGATTGATTATTTGTGATCGTTGGATGACTTGGCATGGTTTGTTTGTCGAGTCTCAATCTTATCAAACTTATGCCGCTAACGGTGAGATGCAAGCTCTAGTGAGTGTAGGGTTGCCTAAGAGTGTCTTCCCCGAGTCTATTTCTAATCTGATGTGTACAGTTCATATGTCGAGTTCTATCTTATCAAGTGTATGCCACTAACGGTGAGATGCAAGCCCTAGTGAGTGTATAGTTGCCTAAGGGTGTCTTTCCCGAGTCTTTCTATAATATGATGGTTACGGTTTTGTACTTCATGTATCGATATCCTTATATATTGAATTGCCTATTTATCCTTCTCGTATTTCACATGTATATCTATATATGCATGCTTCTACTTTTGTATTTCCGTTTATGTACGTTTAATGTGATATGGCTGGGAGAACCCGGAGTTACTCCCCACTGATTGTGGCGTTCATGTTTTTCATGGATGAACATGTTGCTTGATTGGATGCCTTTCTGCTTGTGGTATTTTGGGTTCGGGTGTGAGCTAGCGGGCGTTGGCCTGGATGAGTCACCTCTAGACGTTGTTTAGCTAGTTTGCTAATCACTTTGATATTGGATAACATTTTGAGAGACTACGTCTCTTTGTAGTATATTCTATTTTAGTTTGTATTTATTTGACATTCCTCGTATTTCTACCTTGCATGTAAAAAGTTTTAAAAACATCGTAATTTCCGCTATATAAATCACATGCTTGTTATGTTTTATTTCCGCATTCGCGAGGGTTGTCACAGTTGGTATCAGAGCTTAAACGCTCCCGACGCACACACGTGAACCCTAAACTTAAATTACTTGGCCTTGAAATAATAAATGAGAGATGGGTAGACTTAAGGACCTAATTTGGTAGTCTTTGGTGTACCTGATGTTTGTTAGGTTCTAACTTGTTTGTTGATTGTGTTGAGTGATTTTATGTTTGTTTGTATCAACCATCTTGAGGTGGACCGTAGGTTGGCAAGAAGAAGTAATCTTTGGCCGAAGATTGAAGATCGACGAGCCTATTTGAAGTGTACTTCTCCCTCATCGTTGATCTCTTGTGCCTTTAATGTACCTTTCCCCCTCTTTCTATCTAGGTGCTTCTTTCTCTTCCAACTTGTTTTACCTCTTGGAAATTACCCTTGATAGTTTCCTCCATCTTACCATTTGTACCCTCAACTTTCTCATGTGACCTTTTGTGGATACCATACCCGTTTGTTTGTAGTATATAAACCTTGGTCGGAAGAATTTTGGACTTTGTTGAGTGTTAGTGTTGATTTGAATGAATTGGGGATTTGAGAAAAATTGTGTAGACCTAAGTTCACCCCTAGTGGTGAGAGTTTGGATCCTTGAGTAAAGTGTGGTAAGATAAATTTGATGATTTTAATGCTTGATGCTTGCCATGACTAATGTGTGGATAGTTCATGATATTTGATGGTGTAAGGTTGAATGAGTTGGCTAAGACTTCTTAACCCATTAGCGATTTAATCTTTTAAATTTAGGAGATTGAATGATGCCTTGAGTGGTAAAATGCTTTTGAGACTAAGTGACTTTTTGTGGATTCTAGTGTATGTGTTAGAGTATACGCTTGGTGGAAAAGTGCTTGGCTATAATTCTTGGATTTAAAAATATGATCTTATATCCTGGTATCGGAGACTTGGTTGAGGTTGTAAGTCGTCGTGATAGATTAAACCATGTTACTTAAGGATTTTGGAAATGAGTGGAATCTGATTAGATTAGTTATGTCGCTGATGCCTTATGATGTTGATAATGACGTTTTGTTCGGTGTTCTACCTTGTGGGCCGTAGGAGTTGAAAAGAGATTAGTATGAAGAATTCCTTGTTAGTTCTTCGGTTTTGAAACCTTTGAGAGTGTGTCAGATTTTGGAATTTAGAGAATGTTACTATACTTGAGTTGCATTTCCGCAATTGGGATTCCGTGCTATATGAAAGGGTGGATGAATTGGGTTGTAATTGATTTGTTAAATCTAGGTGTACCTTACTTTGATAATTTGTGGTACGAGGGTCCCTTCACTACTACAAAAGTAGACGTAATGCAACATTTCGTGTGCAACACTTACGACTTGTGTTGCAATTTTTAATTAATTACGCAACACTTTATTTAAAAATGTTGCTTATTACCTACATAAGGCATCACTTTAAGATAAGTGTTGCAATATATTACTTTAAGTGCAACATTTTTACACAAATGTTGCATTTTGTAGCAACACTTGAGCAACACTTATGTTGTCACCAGGGGCGAGGCCAGAAACTTTTGTATGGTGTAGCAAAACTTTTGAAACCTCTAATATTTGTCATCTTTGTTCAAGAATTGTTATTTCTATATTACAAGACAATGTTAAAAAAGATGGGAGTCTTCCTCGTTGGGGAAAAAGTAAGGAATTAATGACTTATACAACTATACAAGTATATAGATAAAAAATAACCGTAGCCTAATAGAAAAGGCTACGGTCATTGAAAAGAGCCGTAGCCAAATATATAGATAAAAAACAAAAGACTACGGTTCATCTATAAAACCGTAGCCAAAAGTATTTTATAAACACTAAAGGCAACGGTTCTTTTATCAACCGTAGCCATTAGTAAATAAAACATGGGCCTAATAATTAATCCTTATTCCTTCCCCTTTAGGGGCCTTATCTGATGTCCTACTCCTCATATATCACACAATCCCTCACACCCTACTCCTCATATATCACACAATGCCCTCACTAACACCGCGGCACTACCACGCTCACAACGCCACCGTACTCAATTCCTATCTCCGACGTTTGCCTAATTCCTCTCGTTTTCTAGGTTTTTGATGCAACCTTTGCCGCCAGGTACCTCACCGTCTTTCTCTTCTTTTCTTTTTATCAATTTTTTCGATTTTTGACGAATGTATTAGCAAACTCTTCTATGTTAGATTGTTATACTGATTGTGAATGGAGATTTCTATGTCATTTATATTGCTTTTTTTGTTTTTGGGGTCAATTTATGTCTGTCAATTATTGTTGGTTTGATTTATAATGCTCAGAGTGAGAACTTATCACTTGATTTATAGTATCAAATTAATGTGTAAATATGCATATTTTTGGAGTTTTACCTTGTTGAGAAGGTATCGTTTATTACACAATTAAGCCAAGGTAAACAAATAATTGAGACGGAGGGAGTAAGATAGATGTAAGCAGCTACGTTCCTAATTCAATACATTTCCTTAAAGGCATTGAATATTTTGTTTATAGTTTGGAGTTTAGAGTTGTTGGCCGTTGCTTTTGGATTGGTATCATAGTGTGCTTCCTTTAACATCAATAAAGGAATATAGCATTGATAATGATTTTTGCCAAATCTACATCTAACTGTCAAATAATCAGCACGTAGACCACCAGGCAGATGCAAGGTTGAAAAATTATCAAAGGAAAGTGGTTTTTACATGATCGGATCATCATCCAAGTCATTTTCTATGCATTTGGGTGCAATGGCCACCTTCAATATCCAACAAATGTTGTGTTATGGAAATATAAGTGTAAAATATTACATTTAGGGGTGACTAGAATAACATTTGTGATTGTCTAATTGTCGTTAGATATTCTGTTCTAGAGAATACAAGTCCATTTAAGATTGTTTATATAGATTTAATTTCATATTGGCATCCTGTACATCAATAAGTGAAGCTTTTTACTCCGGCTTTCGTTTACTTTTATCCTTTGTTTTTAGTGATTTGCTCATGTTTGAGTAGAAAGCTGAGGTAATAATCTCAGTTAGGATGCTAGTCCTTCTTTCATAAAGGCCACACACTCAACACATGAAACTATGCTTCTTACAGTATGTTCTCGATGTCAAATGACTTCTTTCTAATGGGAATTGCGCGAGTCAGGTTAAAAGTACTTGGATTACTACTTCTGTTCGTCGTCACCGTCACCACAACCCCTATGAAGACATGAACAACAACAATTGAGCGGTAAATCTTCTCATGTTCAGAGGAGGAGTTGGGTATATTTGCATGTATGTATATATTGACCTAATTCTGATATGTAGGTATGGAGTTGGGTAATTTCTCGGCTGAGGTGAGCGCATTGTTCCGGGGCTATAGGGTGACCTCGATGAACGACAACGACAACGAGGCGGCGTATCAAACAGCTATGAGAATAGTAGGCCATGTATTCAAGGGAATTTTGTATGATCATGAGCCTGTTCATAATCCGCAAGGTACTAGTAGTAATGTTGGTTATGGTAGTGGTCTGCTGCTTAACCTCGCAACGAGACCTGGTACGTCTACGGCGCAATTGGTGACACTTTGTTACCAGCATTGGGGTATATAATCCGTCATTGTACCCGGCGCCACTTAGCATGTATATGCCTCCTGGTACGCAATTCTTCCCTAACCCAAGACCCTAAGAAAATCATCAAATTTTCAAAATGAAATTATATTTTTAGGGAGTTTATTTGTCTTGCTTTGTTATATAGCCCTCTTTAATTATTTAGGTCATTTAGTTGTAACGGAGGAGAAATTGTTGTTTGGTGTTATTTGTATGTTCCCATTTAAAGTTTGAGCAGGATTAATGTAGCATTTCATTTGCTGGTTGTTATTAATAAAATGAAGTATGGAGTATTATTTGGTTAATTGTATCACTCTTGTTCTTAAGCAATTTTTATTTTGATTTAGAAAACAAGTAAGCATTGCCAAGTTTTTTATTTTGTATAAAATAAAGTAGACTCCCTAGAGATTAGCAAAAAGGTTCTCTACAGTACAGGATACAATTCAAGTAGATTGTCTTGAAGATGATTTAGAAAAAAAGTAAGCAGTCTATCACCAAGACTTCGGTAAATACAAAAGCTTACTTGCTAATTAAATTATCGATTTGATAGGGAACACTGTGCTTGAGTTACCAGTGAGTCACCTATTTAGAAAGCATATCTCTAGAGAAAGGCTGAGTTAGAAAACATGGAAAAAGATATTGAAAATCAAAGAGATTTAATAAGAGAACAAATACTGACAAAGTTCTTGGAAAGGTTACCTCCAGAAGTTGTCAGGGAGTACTTAAGGTATATATCTTCTTCATTGTTCATTCTTTATTTTTCTCTCTTTTCTCCCGTAAGTTTTACTGATGAATGTTGGGAATTATTTGATATATATTTCAAGGAACTGGGATATTATATTTGATTGTTAATTGATACTGATTTAATTAGAGTTTAAGGTTTTGAAATTTATGAAGAATTCTAACCACCCTAGAATGTTTCCTATGTTAGAGTACTTGTATGCTGTAGCTTGAAATTAGATTTGTAGAACTTCATCTGGTTATGAACCTTGTGTTGATAAATAGGTGACTATGTGCATTAATCCTATAGCAACATACATATGAAAGGCATCTTTTATTAATCATTTTTTTTTCTCTTTCTAATTGTGTTCCATTTTTTACGTTACAGGTTGCTTTTGAGGTATTACGATTGCTGTGGGTTGATTTTTTGTTCGGATGGTAACATACATATGGTCACAGTTCAACAATGAAGACTATTAATAATCGTTAACCATTTATTCTATTTAAACATTTGTTGCATTTTTTGTACTGCAACATTTGCGAAGTTCTAATTTTGTTCCTTTTTGAAAATGTAATCGACATTGATTTTTGAGACTGAATCTTTTGCAATTTTGGAATGATTTTGGGATTGAATTCACAATTAGTGACAATTACAATTAAATATTGTCTTTGGATAAAATAGTGTTGCATTTATTTATTACAAGTATTGTTTTTGGACGTAATTAGTGTTGCGTTTTCAAAATAAAAAAAAGTCGCATTTGTTTGATATAAGTGTTGCTTTTCAACATGAAAAGTATTGCATTAGTTCAAGAAGTGTTGCTATGTTTTTTTACAAGAAGTGTTGTATTAGCAAATAAAAATGTTGCCTTTGAAATTCAAAAAAGCGTTGCCTAAACATAACCAATGCAACACTTTACAAAAGTGTTGCTTTAGATTCAAAAGTGTTGCATTAAGCGTTGCAATGAGCTAATGCAACAAGACTTTATGTAGCACTTCATTAAGTGTTGCATAAACTCTATAGCAACACTTATATGACATTATGCAACAACGACAAAGTGTTGCTACAGAATCACAATGTAGTAGTGCTTGTAAGAGACCTTTGTTATTGGGATGAGTTGCTTTACTATCACCCTAAGTATGAAAGGAGAAATTTTGTGGATTAAACCTTATACCTTTACTCGTGCCATCATCCCTTTTCATTTCTATTCTTGAATGTTTTTGTCAAGATTGATCTTTAAGAAATCGCATGCGTGTATCTTATTTCTTACTCGGATATATTCATACCTCTACTATCTGCTTTGTCTCTTTCTTGACCTCGTTATTTTCAGCGCTCCTTTCTTGTAATCTCGTGCCTTATTGATTCTCGTGTTCTCCTTGAGATTCCTTATCGTTTCCTATCTCGTTGCTCCTGCATCTTTTCTCTAATGGATTGGGTATTCCATTTGTAAGGCTCAGAGAATAAGTGTAATGTATTTTGGAATTCTTAGGTTAGAATATGTGTTTTTGGATTGAGCAAATTTCCGGTTGTATTTGATCATGGAAAATAGGACTTAAGATGTAGGATGAATCCTAATAGTGATAATGTATCTTCTCCTAGTAGTTTTGGATTTGGAGCTTGGTACTCTAGTGTTATTTTGAGAATTTAGTTAATCATGATAATAGTTCGTTGTTGTTGGGTACTATAACGGTTGCTTGGGATGTCATTTGGGAATTAGATGTCTCTAATTGGTGGATTCTAAAAGAGACTTTGCTTTAGGGAAATTGACCCGGTACCCAAAGTTTGCGGAGTTTTGTCGTAAATGAAAATCGATTCATATTGAGTTTTAGATGAACGATATGATTTGAAGGGTTGTCTGATTGCTAAGTGATTGATCATTTGTGGTTTGGAGTTAGTAATTCTCTTTTATTCTTAAGGAATCATAGTTTGAGATTGAGAAATATTCGTAGCAAGCTTTGGATAGTGAGTGCTCAGTTGTTATGGAATATAGAGATAGAATGGTGAACCCATTCATCTTGAGGATTAGTAACCACCATAGTTTGCTAATGTGACTATTTATATTTGACGCTTCGAGCGTAGTAATGATCGAATTAAGGATGTTATGGCGTATTAAAGAATTATTATAATCGATAACGGATTGTGGATCTTCCCTTGTCGTGAGATCTTGGATGAGGCTAGTTGGATCTTAGATAATTATGTTTGTTGCTTTGATTAGGATTGTTGTAAAAAAAAATGTTTATAAAGTTTAGCGATTTAGAATGGTTAAGGTGTGATTGAGGTAAATTACATTCTCTTGCGGAGTAGTTTATTAGTAGAGTTAGTGATGTCGAATTCTTGTAGATCTTCCTGCCGACTTCATCGTGATCTTCCTATCCCTAAGAGTTCGATTTGTGTTGTTTTTGCGTGTTTTGTATACATTTTCATACCCTGAACTGTGTTTGTGATGCTCGAGTCGCTCTATGTACGTGTAATGTCATGTTATTTTGAGTTTATCTTTGAGAAAATCTTCAAATTTCAATATCGTATTCCAAATTTAACTTTTCAACGAAGTCTAAGGGTGGATTTTGTACCCTCTTTTTGGAGAAAATAGATTACTTTCGCTTTTATATTTGGATTTTTGCGTTGGTTGGATGTTTGGACTTGTTATTGGAGACGTCTGGTGACTAGTCCTGCACTTACTAACGTTTGTTTTGAATTTTGATTTCACTATTTCGTCATTAATTTGATTTGGATAACTAGAGTACTCGTTCGCGACGGGCGCTCTTGTGATTCGTAAATAAAGTTTTGCACTTATGAAAAAAATTTCCTTAAACCATTTTCGAGATAAACCTCGTTTCATAAATGTTTCCCTTATAAAAGTTTTCGTATTAATTTTGAAAACCGATTCTTGTCCTTGATACTTTTGTTTTCTACTCTCAAGTTTCGAGGACGAAACTTTTTAAAAGGTGGGGTGATTGTAACACCCGCAAATTTACCCTATTTTTATAGTAGAAATATTTTACGGATACTTTTCAGCGAAATTTAGTTTTAGTTTAGAATTAAATTTCCCGTGTCTAATTTAGAATTTCCGAGTTCGTATTTGGACTTTACGCGAGATTCCGAGTAAGTTACGTCTTAAGACGTTTTTGGGCTTTTCTCATGATATTTCTACTTACTCCTTCATATACTCCCTCACAACCCTAACTCCTTCATTCAATCTTCTTCTTCTTCCTCACTAAGTAAACACCAAAACCTAGCCTCCAAATTTGCTCAAGTCTAAATATCGATCCTACGCCTTCATTTCTTACTCAAATTCACTAAGGTACGTCTTATTCCTTCCCTCTCATCGTCCTCTATCCGTATTGGTAATAAAATTACCGTCTTTCACGCTTTTCAATTTATCTGTCTTTCTCAAAGGTGAATTATATTCATCTTTTATTGTCTAATCGTAGGTGGTGACCTTCAAGACCTCGACAAAGACTACTACTTAGTAGAGGAGGACCTAGACGTCGAGTGAAGACGCGAAAAAGTAACGGTGAAGGATTACTCGATATCATTTACGTGTTTTATGTGTTTTCTATGTTATAAATCGTATTTAGAATAAGGTTAGTGATCATAGGAATTGTATTGTTGATGATGGTTGTTGTTAGTTGATAATTGATATGATAATTGATGGTTTGTGATGATAATTGATGATGTTTGTATGTTGATAACAAGACGGATTGAAGGATCACGTGCCTGAGACCAGGACGCTGGCAGCATCCATAGGCGCTGGCAGCGTCGTGGGACGCTGGCAGTGTTCCCTAGCGCTGGCAGCGTTTCATGCTGCCAGTTTTTCCCAAAGTCGACTGCAGTTTCACTACACTGGCCCCTTTTCGTAAAATGATCATATCTCCTTCGTTACTTGCTTGTTTTGGGCTTATGACCTACCGTTGGAACCGTAAGAGGATAAGCTATTGCCTCCACTTCGAGTTTCTGCATTTGAATGTTTAGAACTCTAGTTATGACTGTTTGAAGTGGACCCTTGTTTTAGTTGGTTTCCAAACATGTTGTTTGGGAGAGGGGATCTATGTTTCTTATTCATTATACTTCCTAAACTTGTTCTAATGCTTATGTATCATGTATTGATTCATTTTTATCATAGTTAAATTTAAATTATTCCCTATTCTCATGTTGGTGACGGTTTTTGATATGTCCCCCTTTGAGTGTTTTACAAATGCTACGGTTTGAGCACTAAATTTCTATGTGCTTTGTACTCTCATTCCCTTGGCTACCTCCACGTTCGTAAGGCTAGAATGTCGGAACGGGGAGTGTATCCTTACTGCTTAATTGCATGTGTTAGTGGGCATATGACGACGTTGTTGGAAGGCGAACGCTTTGCGTTGATCGACCCGGCCGTCAAATGTTGTATACTTGCGAGGTGGTGTCATTTGCGTGTAGCGTACCGCTTGTTGTGAGGCTTGTGCTCTTTTCCGCCTCTTTCGTGAATGTCAACCGTATTTGGGGTACTCGGCGTCTATGATTGACTGAGTCTTGGATGCGAAATCTTATCGCATGTCGAATCGGAAAATGGTTTATTCCGAGAGTCTGGCCAGATTTAGACTAGGACCGGATATTTATATCGTCGTGCTACCGGGAGGAAATTAGTCTACATATACGAAATGAATTGAATCGTGTATGCGTTCAGGGAATATGTCTTATCCCGTGGATGCCTTTTAATCATACTTGCATGTACACGGTGCTAGTGCGTGGCATTTACCGTGAGAGAGGTCGTCAACATATTGTACGTTTGAATGAATGATTATATGATTGATTATTTGTGATCGTTGGATGACTTGGCATGGTTTGTTTGTCGAGTCTCAATCTTATCAAACTTATGCCGCTAACGGTGAGATGCAAGCCCTAGTGAGTGTATGGTTGCCAAAGAGTGTCTTCCCCGAGTCTATTTCTAATCTGATGCGTACAATTCATATGTCGAGTTCTATCTTATCAAGTGTATGCCACTAACGGTGAGATGCAAGCCCTAGTGAGTGTATAGTTGCCTAAGGGTGTCTTTATCGAGTCTTTCTATAATATTATGGTTACGATTTTGTATTTCATGTATCGATATCCTTATATATTGAATTGCCTATTTATCCTTCTCGTATTTCACATGTATATCTATATATGCACGCTTCTACTTTTGCAGTTCCGTTTATGTACGTTTAATGTGATATGGCTGGGAGAACCCGGAGTTACTCACCACTGATTGTGGCGTTCATGTTTTTCATGGATGAACATGTTGCTTGATTGGATGCCTTTTTGCTTGTGGTATTTTGGGTTCGGGTGTGAGCTAGCGGACGTTGGCCTGGATAAGTCACCTCTAGACGTTGTTTAGCTAGTTTGCTAATCACTTAGATATTGGATAACATTTTGAGAGACTACGTCTCTTTGTAGTATATTCTATTTTAGTTTGTATTTATTTGACATTTCTCGTATTTCTACCTTGCATGTAAAAAGTTTTAAAAACATCGTAATTTTCGCTATATAAATCACATGCTTGTTATGTTTTATTTCCGCATTCACGAGGGTTGTCACACTGTGTGATAGACCTAATCAAGAGAATTCAATGTTAATACTAAATAATTTTGGTTGAAATTATAAATTTAGAAAATACCAAGATATGGTGATTTTCCTTAAAATAAACTTGCCCCACTTATGGTATTAATTAGTAGCATAGAATATTATATAAATTAATTATACTATATAGTTTTTAATTGACAGCGCTTTGTGATAAACCTAATTAAGGGAGTTCAATGTAAATACTACATAATTTTGGTTGAAATTATAAATTTAGAAAATACCTAAATAGGGTGATTTTCCTTAAAATAAACATGCTCCACTTATGGTATTAATTAGTAGCATAGATACATTAAATCAAAAATTTATAATTATTTAACTTATACATAATATTTTGGAAACTATTAAAAGGTAAATAAATCAAGCTAGGTTTCCAAAAGATATAATATTGCATAATTCTTTTAAATTGATTTAACATATATGTAATATATTTATATAAATATATGAGCCTCTTAAAATTGCATGTTTAATCATCAGCTAATCAAATTATAATAATCACTCAGTTCAATAGACAAAGTAACAATATTAGAACCAGGAGTAATGAAAGTAATAGGACAACAACGGGAGTAGTGAAATTTTCAATATTAATGCGGCATTAGTGAAAATATCAATAATTACGCTGAGAGTAGTGAAAGTAACAGTAATTACGACGGGGATAGTGAAAGTAACAGTAGTAATAACGAATGTAATAAAAGAAATAATACTAACAATAAAAAAAGTATATATGAACAATTAGCCGACCAATTGATCAAAGTAAAATATTAATAGTGGGAGTAATGAATCGTCTAATAATTTGTTTTAACGTAATTTTAAGAAGTGTCATAAGAAAATATATTGATGCTAAATTTATGACTTATACAACTTTAAAGTATATTTAATTA
>JAIUZE010026586.1:0-17284 GCA_022085475.1 Heliosperma pusillum | reverse complement strand
TATCAAATAAAATATTAGATATAGTAAAACAGTGAAACAAATTATGAAATTTCACCAAAAGTATAAAAATCAGAATTTAAAATGTACAAAAAATTTTCAAGACCATAAATGGACGTTTCAATTTTATGAACATTATAATCTCATATTATCGACTTTTATCGTATAAAAATCAATAAACATGCAATACATAAGTAAAAGTCACGAAATTTTACCTACAATATGTAAGAAATGCATGTGAGATCATATTAAAATTTCATGGCCAGAATCAACATGCAACTATTTTTAGTTAACTTTTAACTCATAAAATGCATGTTAACTCGGTTTAAACGCCAAAAATCAAAATAAATAGCAAATTAATCCCTAAAATCACGAAATTTGACCAAAAACATTTTGAGGTCAGTAGGTATACATGCACCAAAATTTTTGTCAGAATCGTATTTTAACTCAAAATCTTTGATTTATTAGTTATCTTATAACTTTAATAAAAATGTCCAAAATGAACATGCATGCTACAAGCTAGCTCTGATACCAATTGAAAGTCAATAGACCTTAATTAGACTCCTCTAATTAGTTGCTAAATTACTTGTTAATTTAGTATTTAATGATCTATGTAACATGCATGCAAATATAAATACATTTATATAAAGGAAGAAATTTCCTCACATTGATATGGAAAATATAAGGGCACAACAAGAACTCCTTCTTGTTGTTCTTGAGCTACAAATATGGATGAACACAAGGAATCTCCAAAGTAGAAGATCTCCTCTAAGTTGCACCAAGATTAACCCAAATAATCTACCCTTATTATTAACTAGATAATAAGATAGATATAATACTACTAATATTATGACTATATTACTACACTAGTAATACTTAGTAAATATTAGTATATGAGAGTTTTTAGTGAGAGGAAGAATCTTAGAGAGAAGTACACAAATTGCACAAAATCAAGTGGTAAAATAATGAACACAATTGCTCATTTTTAAAGCCATTTGGCCGGACCACTTAGTCCATAAAGGACTCTTATTTTGCTTAATTTTATCACATGCATTAGAGTGGAGTGTTGTAGAAAAGATGATGATTGTTTTATACTTGTTATGTCACTTTCAAATGCTAACCAAAGAGTATAAATAAGAACAACAATCATCACCATTCTAACTACATACCAACCGGCCACAATGGCCTAGTTTGGTCCATTTTGATTTTTGATATTTGTCTCACAAATACTTATTGATCATATGGTTAATTATCTTGTATAATTAAGTGTTAATTTGATCATATAACAATTATATGACTCAATTAAATAAATAATATGTACTTAACATTTTAAGTAATATTTTACCATTATATCAATATATAATGGGTCCCACAATGCTCAGTTAATTTATTTTACAACTCCTTGTAAATATAATTAACTAATTACCTCTATCTCAAAACCTCAACTAATTTAGTAATTTAACGATTAATTACTAAGTTAAATCTTATTTAATCGTATTAAAATAAGATATAAATTTATTAGTCAATTATCGCATAATTGAAAAATAAGCTTAATCAAATTTGAGTTCTTAACTCAATTTCTAACAATTAACTCTCGTACATATCGAATATATGTAATGTACTAATTAACTGTATCGTATACAAATAATTAGTTACTATTTGGATTTCATCCTTTAGGTGTGACCGAAAGGGATCAGTTGATCACCGCCGTCAAACGACAATAACGTCAAACTCTAGTTAGCCAACCGTTATTGATTTACGTTAGTCAACTGACTAATCATATATGTAGTCAATAATTATCCCAATTATATTCCATAATAAGATTTATTATGTGGCGCACTTTTGTGGAGGACACCTACACCAGCAGTATGAATACATCCGAGTAAGAAATAAGATACTATCATGCGATTTCTTAAAGATCAATCTTGACAAAAACATTCAAGAATGGAAATGAAAAGGGATGATGGCACGAGTAAAGGTTTAAGGTTTAATTCCACAAAATTTCTCCTTTCAGGCTTAGGGTGATAGTAAAGCAACTCATCCCAAACAAAGGTCTCTTACAAGGGCCAATCGTACCACAATCATCAAAGTAAGATACACCTAGATTTAACAAATCGATAACAACCCAAATCATCCACCCTTTCATATAACACGAATTCCTAATTGCGGAATTACAACTCAAGCATAATAACACTCTCTCAACTCCATAATTTGACACATTCCCAAAGGTTTCAAAAACCGAAGAACCAAAAAGGAATTCTCCATACTAATCTCTTTTCAACTCCTACGGCCACAAGGTAGAACACCGAACAAAACGTCATTATAAACATCATATAGCCCACGAGTTCATTATTAACAAAGTACAACCTCAAGTCAAACATCATCATTAACGCCCCAAGGTATTTCCATCATAGTCACATCATCGAATCTGCTCCATATCTATAATCTCAAGTAATATGGTTCAACTTACAACAAATCCTTACTACTTCAAACGAGTCTCGATACCCATAGATAAGATCATATCTTTTAAATCCAAGAACTATAGCCAAAATGCTTTTCCACCAAGCCTATATCACAAAACACACAATAGGAAACCACAAGACGTCACTTAACTCAAAAGTATTTCGCACCTCAAGATATCATTTAAACTTCTTATTTACACCAATTAGACATATCATAAGCATGGTCTTCAAAACAATACTAAACTTCTAAGTTCAAAAGACTAAATTACTAATGAGTTAAGAAGTCATAGCCAACTCATTCAACCTTACACCATCGAATATCATGATCTATTTACACACAAGTCATGGCAAGCATCAAGCATTAAAATCATCAAACTTATCTTACTATCTTTCCTTAGAGTTACAACCAATCACCAATATAGGGTGAATTTAGATCTACACCATTTTCCTCAAATCACAAAATTAATTCCAACAAATACTAATACTCCACAAAATTCAAAGTTCTTCCGACCAAGTATAATATACCACAAACAAATGGGTATGGCATCCACAAAAATGTTACAAGAGGAAGGTAAGGATACCAATGGTAAGAAGGAGGAACTATCAAGAGTAATTTCCAAGAGGCAAACAAGTTGGAAGAGAAAGAAGCACCTCGATAGAAGGAAGAGAGCATAATACATTAAGGACGAGAGAAATTCATAGATGAGGAAGAAATACACTTCAATTAGGCTTGACATTCTTCACTCTTCGGTAGAGGATACATCTTCTAGGTAACGCATGATCCACCTTAAGATGGTAGATATAAATAAACATAACATCACTCAACACAATCAACAAACAAGTTAGAACCTAACAAACATCAAGTACACCAAAGACTACCACCTTAGGTCCTTAAGTCTACCCATCTTTCATTGATTATTTCAAGGTCAAGTAATTTAAGTTTAGGGTTCACGTGTGTGCGTCGGGAGCGTTTAAGCTCTGATACCAACTGTGACGACCCTCGCGAATGCGGAAATAAAACATACAAGCATGTGATATAATTAGTGGAAATACGGTATTTTAAAAACTTTTATATATGCAAGATAGAAATACGAGGAGTGTCAAATATTACAAACCAAATAAAAATACCACAAGAGACGTAGTCTCTCAAAGTGTTCACAAAAGACAAAGTTATTAGCAACTAGCTAAAATCGTCTAGAGGTGTTTTATCCAGGGACAACGCCCGCTAGCTCACACCCGAACCCAAAATAGCATAAGCAAAAAGCCATCCATGCAAGCAACCTGTTCATCCATGAAAAACATGAACGCCACAGTCAGTGGGGAGTAACTCCGGATTCTCCCAGCCATATCAAATTAAACGTACATAGAAGGAAATACAAAAGTAGAGCATGCATACATAAGGATATACATGTGAGATACGATAAGGATAGATAGGCAATTCAATATATAATGATAAGAGCATAAGGATACAAATCCGAATCCATCATGTTATACAAAGACTCGGGGAAGACACTCTTAGGCAGCCGAATACGCTCACTAGGGCTTGCATCTCACCGTTAGCGGTATAAGTTTGATAAGATTGAGACTCGATAAACAAACATGCCAAGTCATGCGATGATCACAATAAATCCATCATATTATCATCCATTCAAACATACCAATACATAGACGATGCCCAATCATGCAATGACCATGAATAATAAGTCATGAAATCACGCATTCAAGAACGACGACACAAAGACGACATCTCTCATGGTAAATGAAACGCACTAGCACCGTGTCCCAGCAAGTATGATTAAAAGGCATCCACGGGATAAAACATTGCCCTGAACGGCATCAAGATGTACATTTCGTTATATGTGAATAATTTCTCCTGGTAGGGAACGAAATAAACGGGATCCTAATCTAAATCTGGCTCAGATTCTCGGAATCAAATTTCCGATTCGACATGCGAAAACATTGTGCATCCCAAGACTCGGTCAATCTAGACGCCGAGTATACCCCCAATTCGGTAGAACAATTCACGAAAGAGGGGAAAAAGCGCAACAAGGCCTCATAACAAGCGGTTAAGCTACTGCAAATAACACCAACTGCAAGAAGACACCACATTTGACGGCGGGTTCGATCAACGCAAAGCGTTCGCCCCAACAACGTCATCGTTCTGCCCACTAAACCATGAAATTAAGCATAGAGGATACCTCCTCGTTCTGAATTACAGCCTTACGAACGTGGATGAGCCAGGAAATGAGAGACAAAGCACATAACAAAATAGTGCTCAACCATAACATTTGTAAAAACGACTCAAAGTGGGCTATATGAAAAAAAGTCCACCACGATGATTATAGGGCAATTATATAAATGCATTTATGGTACATGAATCAATACATGATACTAGCATTAGACCAATTTTAAGAAGCTAATAAAATAAGAACATAGATCACCTCTCGAAACAACAAGTAGTTTGGAAACAAACTAAAACAAGGGTCCACTTCAAACGGTCATAACTAGAGTTATAGACATGCAAATGCAAAAAAAATTCTAAATGCGAGGTGATAGCTTACTTCTTCGGTCAACGATAGGTCACAAGCTCCAAAACAACAAGTAACGAAGGAGATATGATCATTTACGAAAGGGTCAGTGCAGTTGAATGCACAAGTCACGACCGTGACTTGTATTTCACGCCCGTGAAACACTCTGTTAAGCAAGGGTAAAAGATCAGCCACTATTTCACGCCCGTGACTTGAGTCTCACGACCGTGACTTGAGTCTAGACAACTCCAATTTGTTCTAAACTCAACCATCATCAACTATTATCATAAATCATCACTTCTCATATCAATTCTCATATCAATTCTCAACAAACAACATCCATCATCAATAATAAAATCCCTAAGCATACTAACCATAATCTACATACGATTACTAGCCTAGAAATCACATAAAACACGTAAATGATATCGAGTAACCCTTCACCGTTACCTTTTCGCGTCTTTAATCGATTTCTAAACCTTCCTAGTCTCCACCTACATACAATTAGATAATAAAAGATGAATATCATTCACCTTGAGAAAGACGGATAATTTAAAAAGCGAGAAAGACGGTAATTTTATTACCAATACGGATAGAGGAAGCTAAGAGGGGAAGAATAAGACGAACTTACGTGAATTTGAGCAAGAAACGAATGAGATACGATGATTCAAAGATTGGATCAAAAATGGAGGCAAGGGTTTTGGTTTTCTTAAGGAAGAAGTAAGTGTTGAGTTGTGAGAATGAAATAGGTTAGAAGTAGTATGAGATGTGTAAGGGAAAAAGTCAACAAAAGTCAAAGACGGCTTAAGACAAGATTTACTTGAAATCTCGCGGAAAATCAAAATACGAACTCGGAAATTCTAAAATCGACTCGGAAAATTAAATTCTAAATTAAAACTAAAATTTGCTGAAAAGTATCCGTAAAATATTTTCACTATAAAAATAGGGTACATTTGCGGGTGTTACAACCCCGGTGAGCCGAGCCTACTTCCTTGCGAAATTGGGATTCATGGGTTCTAACATTTGGTAAGGCTTGATCTCAATTATTTAATATGAGAGGTCATGACAATTTATTATCTATCTCGTTTAAGTGAATTAAATTGAAGAATTAATGATAATTTTAATTGACACGGTTGAATACTCGATAAATATGCATGTCATGTTATGGCGATTTGGCAATGCATGCGAACATATTAAATAAAATGAAAGCATAAAAATAAAAACTCCTAGTATGGCCTTTCCTTGAATAGAAAATCATATAATCTATTACAAGTTCGGAAACCAACTCCTTTGGTCCCTTGAACTTCATAAGCACGCCTCCCAAGGTCACCGTCTCTCTCTCGGAACTCCTTTCCGAATGGCACCGTCTTTGGGAAACTCTGGTTTTACAATTAGTTACAAAATATATAATAAAATTACAATAATTTCCTATTATACATTTGTAAAATAAAATAATACAATAAAAGTGATACGAGATCACACTAAATTACAACCGAATTAATATTCCCTTAAATTTCGGGCAATATCGATTAAAACTAAGGCCATACAAGAAAAAATTACATAATTCCAAATTACATAAACCAAAATATGACATTCATAAATTGAAAATATGACATTCATAAATAAAATTCAGCATTATAATATGTATAAAACATGCTCATGTTAAATGCCAAATCGCTCTACTTAACAGTTTATAACGAATATAACCCGGTTTTACGGAAATGCGTGATAATAACACTTTAAAATCACCAAACAATACTTAAATCATATTAAGTCCAAGTAAATTATCCCAACTCATTTAGGCCTCAAAAATTAGTCATCACTCAATTTTTTTGACAATAATTCAACTTGTTGTTATTTAATTGCTCATAATTAGACTTTAAAATCATATTTTAATCAAATAAATCCAAATTTAATTACAATAAATTCAAAATTTGAATTTTAAATTTTGTACATTTAGGAACATTTCCATGACACTCATAATGTCAAAAATCATGGTTTAAAATTTCGAATCGGTTTTTGAGATATTTGGTTGCGCTTTATCGGTTTTATCAAATAAAATACATAAAGCATGCAAAATTAATCATATTTTATTTTCAACTTTATATCTGAAATGTGGGACATTTATGCAACCAGGAACAATTTTCTCTTGACATGAAATTTATTTTAGCTATATTTGCTAAATTAGTCACTATTTATGCCATTTTTACATTAAAAATTCATAAATCATGCTAGATAAATCATATCAGTCTAAAATTTTTCAGTCTGACAGCAAAACATGCATGTGACAAGATACTAAAATATCTTGGTCATATTCAAAGCGGAAGTATTTTTAACCATTTGACCTTTATTTATTTCATTTTATCATATAAAAATCATAAATCACACGAAACAAATCCACTTCACACAAAATTTTATATAAAGTAATTAAAATGCATGTGTTATATTGTGTAAAATTTTCAAGGTCAGAAGATAAGTCTAACTATTTTTAGTATTTTAAACATCATTTTACTCATTAAAATGTAATAAAAATACTAAAAATCATATTTGAGCACTATAAATTTCCATAAATCATCAAAATGACCTAAACTCATATTATTACCAGAATATATTAACATGCAAATAACTTTGTTATTTTATCTTATAAAACACAAATTACTAGTTTTCTTTAAGTTACTATAACTCGAAAAAACTATAAATCGATTATGCATGCAACAACCAAAGCTCTGATACCACTTGTATGTTTCTCAAACTCGATATTAGACATTTCTAATATCATCTTATTAACAGTTTACCCTTAAACTATTTGGACCTTATGCATGCATAACAAAATATAAAGGAAAGAACCATTTCTTACATTGATTATGAAAATATGGGTACAATATTTGAACTCCTTTCAAATATTGTTCTTGAGCTAGTAATATGAGGATGATCTTCCAAGTTTCAAAGTAGAAACTCTCCAATTAGTAGCACCCAAGACAACCCCTTAATCTCTACTAAATTACTACACTAGTATTATTAGTAGTAACCCTTTAAAATAAATCTAATAACTCTATTACTACACTAGTAATTTTATTAGAATATATGAACTCAAAGTATTATATGAACTTATTAAGTTTAGTGAGAGGTTAGAGAGAAGTAGAGATCTTGCTTGAATGAATTATGTGAGATAGTGTATTAGAATAAATAAGAGGAACAACAAGCCCTATATTGGCTTGCTATAGCCGGTCACACACACACCCCACATGGGTGGGGTGTTGTCATTTTCACATTGTTCTTAACAATGTGAGGTTGAGTGTATGGGTCATTGTAGTAATGATTTGTTCTAATTCTCAATTAGAATAAAATTACAAACTAAAAACCTACCCACCATCACCACAAAACCGGTGCACCCATATAAAATGGGTGTCCATTTTATTTTTGCAAATTTGTCATTTGTCACCATTTGTCACATATGTGACATGTGACATGTAACATGTAATTAGGCTTATAAATGTACATTTAACTAATTTAAATGCAATTTCATAACAAATAAATTAGACTTAACATTTTAAGTCACATTTAATAATTACATGTAAATAAAATGGGTCATCTCATATTTGGTTAATATAATCTACAACAGTTTGTAATTATAATCGACCAATTTCACTTATCTCAAATGTTTCATGCATAAACATAATGCATTCTTAGTAATATAACAATTAAATTATCAAAATGAATCTTATTTAATCATATTACAATAAGATATATTTCTCACTCACAAATTAAACTTGGTTCATTTTAAGGGATTAATTAATCTGTATCACTATACAATTAATTAATGTACATGATTAGGGGATTGTCCTTTAGGTGTGACCTCAAGGGATCACCTGATCACCACCGTCATACGACAGTAACGTCAAACTCAAATGAGCCAATCGTTACCGATTTATGTTGACCAGTTGACTATAATATTCATCATCCCTTTGTATTCTTATTATTGAGATTTAATTATGTGATCGCACTATTGTTGAGGACACTTACTCCAAAAGGTATCCTATTCTTGTACCCAAAATCGTCCAAAATCAATGTGAGGAAAAAGTTTCTTCTTATCTTTTTATCATTTAGTTATGCATGCATAAGATCTACCTAGTTTATGAGTAAACTAATTAATATAAGTTATTAGAAATGTCTAATAATGGGTTTAAGAAACTTTCATGGAAGAACATGATGACGCATTACATTAAGGGACATGATTGAGAATGTTGGAAAATTATCCAAAACAGCCCTAAAAAAATCTTAGTTGCTTCCGCTAGTGGAACAACTTATGAGAAAGACGAAAAGGACTCTATTGAGGCTGACTACCATAAGGCCGAAAAAACTCGAAAGCCACGACGTTGTTACAAAACGGCATGACAAGTACTAAGTTTGATCGATTCTCGTCTTGTAGTACCGCCAAGGAGATATGGGATAGTCTTGAACTAGCATGTGAGGGTAATGTTCTTGTGAAAAAGCATGGGATTGATGTACTAATCTAAAGGTACGAACTCTTTTCAATGGAAAAGAATGAATCAATCAATGATATGTCAGCAAGCTTTTGGAGCATAACGATTCTCCGAAATCTTGAGAGGAAATTCGATTATGAGGATGTCATAAGAAAATTCCTTAGAAGTCTCTCGAAGAAATGATCTTCCAAGTTGACTGCGATTGAAGAAGCAAGAGATCTCACTCTTCTAACCTAACAAGATCTTATAGGATCTCTCATGGCTCCCGAGCATCAACTTGATAAGTTTGATGAGGAGTCCAGCAAAGGTAAAAGTGTAGCTTTGCAAGTTAGTGATGATGAGGACGATATAGAAGATGAGACTGTCCTCTTTGCAAGACGTTTCAAAAAGAATTTGTTTAAAGGAAAACAACCAAAATTCAGCAACAACAAAACCTTTAACAAAAAGCCCAATGACTCAAAACCCTCTTTCGCCAATCGAGGACTGTCCCACATGGAAAAAATCAAGGATAAAGCAAAAAAGAAAAAGACTAAGAAGGAATTCAAGCAAGTTATGCTAGCATCGTGTTGGGGAAAGCTCGACATAGAAGATGATGAAGAATCAGATGACGAGGAGGTTGCTAATTTATGTCTAAGAAACATTAGTCTTGACCTAATTTACGACAGTGATGATGAGTCTAACAACTCAAAATCAGAATTTTGTCTGATTGGAGAATCCGACTCAGAGAGTGAAACAGACGAGGTAAGCTTTATTCGTCTCAAAAAGCAAGTTAAGAAATTACCTAGAAGTGCCATGATAGATTACTTTGAACAAACTTTCGATCAATGTCATGACCAAAGTCCTGAAATAAATGAGCATAAGGAACAAATCCTTGACATTGAAAAAATGAATCAGCTTCTAAAAGTCAAAAAAAAGAAATTTGAATTCTAAAGTTATGGCTAATTTAGCCACAACTTCTGAATCAATGGATGCTTAGAAAATAGCTCTTGAGTCTAAAGTTATAGCTAATGAAGCTATAATCTCAGAGTTAAAACTCAACATTAAACATCTTGAGGCCAAGGTTATAGAACCTTAAAGTTGAGAAAAGTCAATGAACTTCTGAAAAATGAGATAAAGGTTAAAAAAGCTAAAATCTCATAACAAAAGATGAAAATTGACTATTCATCTCAGCAACTAAAGGAAACTAAAGCTCAAATAACGGATATTAAAAAACAACACTTAGATATAGTTCTGATTCTTAATAAACGCTTTCAAAATTTTCGTGACAATCACAAGGAAATTAGTTCCTGAAAGAACCTAGAGACTGACCATACTGAGTGTCAAAAAGAAATTAAGTCTCTAAAAGAACTATTGTTGCATGCTAAAAAGTCCATTACAAATGAGAAGGTAGTTATAGTTGATGATACTATAACCTTATTAGGGGATTGTCCTTTAGGTGTGACCTCAAGGGATCAAGTGATCACCACCGTCGTACGACAGTAACGAAAAACTCTAGTGAACCAATCGTTACTGGTTAATGTTGACCAGTTGACTATAATATTTGTCATCCCTTTGTATTCTTATTATTGAGATTTAATTACGTGATCGCACTTTTCTTGAGGACACTTACTCCAATAATCTCCCACTTGTCCAAGACAAGTGTGCGTCACCAATTCTCTTGTCCTATTACAATCTCCCACTCAACGCAAGTTGTCTTGCAGGTCGTACTTGCATTCGATCATATCAAGAGTGGTTTCCTTGATCTGGAGAGTAACTGTCTGAACGGAATTATCTACCATAGATACCTTCCGAGCGTGGCCACGCATTTCCAGCTTACTACTCCTCGAGTGGCCTTGAGATTTTGAAAAACCCTGACATGGGGTGGATAATTTATATCGCAGTACTCCCTTCGAATAGCCACAACTCGTCATGACCCAAAAGATCCCCATTTGACCCTTGTTACGAAGGTCGTAGAGCATAAATCAACGTCATTCTGAAACTATGCCACCTCACGCAAACAATATTTAGTCTAAAGAATTGACTAAAAAAGAATATTATAGTAGCTCTCGCCACGGCCAGGCTATATGAATTGTCAGAACTCTATAAGCGTTCACTGCTCGACAGAGTGTCCCATTCAGTGTGCCTATGTGACCGATTAGTCATCCCGTATGACCCTATGACACTTGAACTTGCCATCAATCGCATCACACTCTAGTCACTAGGAGACGTCACCTCATATAAGTGACTAGGGGTCAAAGCTTATGTTAATCCAGTCCACTTTAATATTGATCAAAGTTGTCACTGTAATCTATTTGGATATAACAAAGCACAAAAATGAGTTTTTAGAAACTCAAACGATAAATGTGATTATCATATACGAACAATCAACACAATGTTATTGCTTCATATCTTATAATCTAAAGTATGTATGATCCATGACACTTCATGGAAATCTTATTAAAATGCAATAAAGGCTTTAGATAGTGAATATACCTTGTATTCATTTATTCCAACCTTGTGAATTGCTTTTTCCTTTAATTCAACGTTATTCCTAATAATATGAATTCATCTACGTACATGTCTAGATCTCGATCTAGTGTTGGGCTCTTTAACTTGAAAGATGCTCCCACTCGATGTCATGATAACTAATAGGTATCGTGGTGAAAGGATCTACCATTAGTTCCATATAAACCACCTTATCCTCATCATAATGTACTAGATCTCTATTCGTAGAATTTTTAATGATTGACTCTTCAATCATCCTTTTAGTTATTCGCTTCTTGTATAACAAAAGGTTGCCTACAATTTCGAAAAATCCTTATAAGTTTGGAGATTTGGGTTTCTATAACCTTTACCACATATCCAAGTTTTCTCTTCCAAACACAAGCATGAATCCCTAGTTTTTCTCGAGAACCTCATGGGTGTTCTTTTAGGCTATACAATGACACTCATGTGGATTGATTTGTTATAGACTTGTTATGCTCCAAGCATACAAGTCATTTAGGTACGTGCATACTATGTCATACATGATTGGCCTAATGGCGGAAGAATTAGTAATCATGTGATCAACAACTCTTAGGTTCAGTGGATGACTATGCCCCTTTCATAGTGATCCCACTTTCATCAATATGAATTGTTGGAGCCAGTGTCCTCCACAGTTAGTGCAATAACATAAATAAATCTCTGTAGGTTCACAGGGTATACTTTGTATTGTAATCAGTTGATTAACGTTTATCGATAACGGTTGGCTTGCTAGATAAGTTTGACGTTATCGTCATACAGATGGCGGTGATCAATTGGTCCCTAAAAGTCACACCTAAAGGATGTGATTGAGAAATGTGATTATTTGAGAAAATAATCATATTGATGCCTTATTAAATGACTAAAAGGTTAGTCGGTGGTTTTGACTAAAAGGTTAGTCAATGTGATGATGATATAATTATTTAATAACGATTAAATAATGTTAGCTAAGACGAATTAACTGTAATTCGTAATATATAAAATGTTATATTTAGTTGTAGTATATAATGTGAGCTTAAACGAATTAAAATGTTAATTCGTAATTAAACATAAACCGTTATATTTAATTAGCAGGATTATAAATATACCGATATTTATAATTAAAGTATATATTATACGATTGTCATAATAATTGTTATATTAATATATCTACTGCAAAATGTTGTAATGGACCTTATTAATGTATGACAACATATTAGACAAATATAATATGTATAACATTATATTAAATGGAAGCTAATATAACCGAAAAAGAGTCCAGATACACTCTAAGTATTTCGGTCAAAAGAGGTAACTAAATAAGAGAAAAATAATCCCTTATTTGACTTACTTGTGCCGTGAGAACAAGAGAAAGGAAAAAAAGATTTCGAACCTAATTTTTTTACTCTCTCAACTTGTGCCTCCATCACACAAAACACAAAACAATAAAAAGTTAACTGTAACTTTTAATTCTTTTCTAGCAATTACAAGGGCATATCTCAATCAGTCTTGGGTGTTACGATTAGGAGGATATCTGTGTTGATATCTGTTCTTAGGCCGAATTTTGCTAGGACCAAAGGTTAAATTCGCTTTCTCTATATTTTATATCGTTTTCGTATTAATGACTTGCTATTCATATTATATAATTTTGTTATAATCCTATATTTTAAGGGGATGTAAACAGTTATTTCCCACAAGTGGTATCAGAGCTTATGACTACAAAATTATATTATATGGTTTTCATTTGTATGAAATATAAATTTGAGAAAAAAAAATTGATTTTACCGGAAAATTTTTTTTGACACGGCTGGAATTTTTTTTTTTTCATGTAGCCGTGTGTTTTTTTTTAGGGTTTTGTTTTTCCATTATTGATTTATTGATATTGTTATTTTAATAGGTTAAAATTCAATATAATAAATTTGTGGTTGTTTTAATTTGATGAGGATTAAATTAAAATAAGATGGAATTGTTTTGATTTTGATGTTGCCAATTTTTCGGATTCATTGTTTTAATTGATGATTTTTAACAATGATTCAATTTTATGATGTTCAAAGCAATTGTGATTAAATGAATATAAGGATAATCGATTTAATCATGATTTAGATGTTCTTTTTAAAAGGTTAAATTGAATAATCTAGTTTGAATCAATTTTAATATCGATTAGATATTGAAATTTGTACCGATCTAGCGATATTGGCAACACCGAAATTTTTTTTTGTGCTGCCCGGTTACTATTCACTGCTATAAAAAAAAAAAAAAAAAAAAAAAATTTCTGTTTTTTTATTTTGGCAGCAGCAGCAGTATTTTTTTGGTTTTATTTTTTTGTTTTCGGTTTTGATTAAACCGTGAGAAATCAACAAAAAAAAAAAAAAATTTTGGTACTGGTACTGTTCACGTGAACAGTGTCCCGTAGAGAAAAAAAAAAAAAAAAAATTTTGTGTTTGTTTTTTTTTTTGACATTATAAAGATAATGTTTGTTTGTTTGTTATTGTGAAAAGGTTCACAATAATGATACCCGATTATTTTAAAAAGGTTTAAAATAAAAATGGATTATGGATGATTAAAATTGTTGTGGCCAATTAAGGAATTGTCACATAATTTTGATCGGTTTGAATGGTGGTTTGGATAATTAATCAACATAATTAATGAATTATGTTTTGTAGTATTAATTTATATAGTTGATGTTTTTTATTTTTGTTGAATGAATGAATGAATGGTTTATTTTACGTATTTTTGCAATTGGTTGAAAAATGTAATACCTAGTGTGGCTTTAGTTAATCATGTTTTCGTAATGATGAAAACATGGTTTGGTTGTAATTTTGAGATCTCGAATCTCCTTTTATTTTTTTTTAATTATGTTTTGGAATTAGAATGTAAATAGGTTTATTTTGTAATTTTTAAATGTAATTTTAAGAAGACTAGAGACAGAGATCGGATGCTCACTCCCGCTACATGGACCAAGATGAGACAAAGTCAAGCTTCTCGGGTCCATAAGGATGGATTCCAAACTTGTATTTACTGTTCATTTTGGTAGATAGGCCACACTAGGACCGTTGTAATAGTTTACGTATTTTTCGTTCTTTTGCTTTTCATTCACATGTTAAATAATTGCATCATATTCCGCCTAAACCAAACCACCTAAATGCATGAAAAATGTTTCATATAGTTTGAATTTTCATCTTAGACATACAGATGTCACTCGTTCATAGGGCCATCACCTTAGTCTAAATCATTCACGAAATGCTAGAATTTGTTCACTTAAAATGAATTAAATTTAAGATGATGGGATCTTCCTCTAAAATGAAAATTGAGATTAGTCTTTATAGGAAAAACTTCTATGAACCCCTTCTTCGTCGGAAGTCATAATATGACCCCTTCTACGTTGGGTAAGTAGTGAGTGTTGACCTATTTTATCTCAACATTATAGTACGAGTAATATCTCGGGATTATAATGGACTATAAGATAGAATTTACAGAAATTTATCGACCGAGAATTCTAAAGGTAGAATTAGCCAAAAGGTTGGCTTATCAATTTACAGAAATAGAGTCTTGGGATCATTTATATAATTCTTGAGGGAGGTCAATTGTATAAATGCTTGAGTCATCGCATTAAACAGTTTTTGCATTAAGACTTAATTTTAAAACGATGAAACTTATCATAATTTTTCTTCTTTTCACAGTTTCTTGAATTCGTTATATACAGATATAACTGCTTAAAATAACAATGGCTGGACGTACAGACGACCCAATGCCAAGTGCTACACTCGCTCGCGAGTCCTGGCTAAAGATCTTTATGGACAACATGAATCAGTCCACGCGACTGAAGAATGATGGGTCCAACTTTGCGGACTGGGAGGCGGCATTACGGAATGCTGCCATTGCTGACGGTAAGCTCAAGTACTTGACTGAGCCACTACCGACTAACCCAGGCCCCAATGCAGGAGCCAATGCATCACTTGCTTATAGTGATTTCGTAATGGAGGCGGGTGCGATAAAGAACGTACTCATCTTTGCAATGGAATCCAATTTGCAGAGGCGATTCATAGCCCAGGGTGCAAACAAGATTTTCACCACTCTCTCTAACGAGTTCTCGAAAGCTCCGAGGATCGTTAGCTATGAGTACACCTGTCGCTTCTTTGAAGCAAAACTCCAGAAGGGCCAAGCGGTTAGCCCACACATTCTTGCTATGATCGAGAATGTCGAGAAGCTGGAGGCTCTTGGTTGTAAAATCGATGAGAAGATCATTATTGATCGTGTGCTCCATTCACTTCATGATTGTTTTGCCCTTTTCAGGGCAAATTACTATATGAATGATATGAAGAAAAGTCTTCATCAGCTCCACTCACTTCTCGTACAGACCGAGAGTGATCTGAAATTGAGTGGGAGCGTGAAACAGGACGTTCTCATGATTAAAAACAAGGGTAGGGGTAAGGGCAAGGCTCAAGCTGACCTAGCTGTAGGGAAGCAAAAGTTCAAAAAGCCAGGAAAGGTCAAGAATGGGCCTGGTGAGACTAGCGGTAGCTCACAAGGCAAGACAAAGAGCAAAGATAACGTGGAGTGCCACCATTGCCACAAGACTGGGCATTGGAGGCGGAACTGCCCCGTGTATGCTGAAGACGTAAAATCAGGCCGCGTCACTCCTGTTGGTACGTCATCTTTTATTCATATGATTGAGATTAACAATGCAAGTTTCGGAACTTGGGTACTAGATACTGGTTGTGGTTCTCATCTGTGTAATCATTTGCAGGGCCTAAGAAGCATCACAACTCTCGCAAAGGGTGATGTGGACCTGCGAGTAGGGAATGGAGCTAGAGTTGCTGCCGTTTCAGTGGGAACATATGTAATCCAACTCCCTAGTGGTTTTGAGTTATTTCTGAATAACTGTTACTATGTACCCAGTTTATCTAAGAACATTATTTCAGTTTCCGTACTTGATAAGGACGGATTTTCGTTTGTAACAAAGAATAATAGCTGTATTTTCTCTTTGAACGATATGATTTATGGTAAAGCTGTTTCCATAAATGGAATATATGTTTTAGATCAAACCACAGAGATAATGCATGTGAATAATAAGAAAGCAAAGGTTGGTGACAAAGATCAAACCTATCTATGGCATTGCCGTATGGGACACATAAATGAAAAACGCGTGAAAAAGCTCATTGATAATGGGACTATCTCCCTATTTGACTATGAATCTTTTGGCACGTGTGAATCATGTCTCATAGGCAAAATGACTCGAATTTCCTTCAAAGGTGTTGGAATGCTCGCTGCTGACCTATTAGGACTCTTACATACTGATGTGTGTGGACCTATGTCAATCAACGCTAGAGATGGC
>JAIUZE010026585.1:0-39381 GCA_022085475.1 Heliosperma pusillum | reverse complement strand
ATCGACTCATTGGAATAAAATAGAAATCCCCGCCACGACCAGGCTTCAACAATTTTGATAAGGGACTCTATTATGGTCACTGCCCGACAGAGTGTCTCCACAGTCTGTCTATGTAAACGACCAGTCATCTCCATGACCCATGGTGCTGAACCAACCATCGATCGACTTACAATCTAGTCACTTCGAGACGTCACCTCAAATGAGTGACTAGGGACAAAACACTAAATTCATCCTGTTCACTTGAATTGGGTTCAACTTTTCTTTCAACCAATTCGGATAAACAAAGTATTAAAATTTAGTCAAACTAAATAAGGATTTTTTCATGAAACTCTAACAATGAATGCGATTATCTAATATTTGTAAAATTTATACGCTATCAATAATTTCATATTTCATAATCTCCAGTAATTCAGGTACATATTTCAATCTCCATTGAAATGACATGACTATCATGTTCAGCCTGCTAAAGGCATGGCTAATGGATTAGCAATACTTGCATCTTTCCCATCGTTCTGATTGCTATTTCTCTTTGTCTACGTAATCTCATATTACATAAAACTTTCTGAGTACGTGTCTAGGTTAGAATCTAGACTTAGGACTCTTGTCCTAAAGGTAGCTCCCACTTTTTTACCAGTATAATGGGATAGGATATAAAGCTATATGAACTACTTATAGTCCCTCCATTACTGTCGAATCCATGCTACTTTCATATGCATCATCATATGACGCAATGTACTCTACTTCCGTTGTGAAATCCGCAATGATAAACTGCCTGGAGCACTTCCAGCAGATACATGACATTTATATTTGAAAATGTCACTCCTACTTGGAACCTTTCCAATAGTCTTTTCTGCTTGAAACTCTACCAACAGATAAATCTTCTATAAAACACAGCCAGTTCGTGATTTCAAATCACTTTGATCAGTTTGGAAACTGAAGTCTGTGTAAACTCTTACACACAACTCACTATAAACTCCAAACATATGGAACATATCTTTAGTCCTTCGCAAGTACTTAAGAATGTTCTTTATGGCTATCAAGTGACTCTCACTTGGATTTGATTGCAAACGACTTGTCATGTTCAAAGCATGCAAAATGTCGGATTGAGTATACATCACAGCGTATATAATTTATCCCGCAGCGGAAGCAAAAAGGAATCAATTTATCATGTGTTCAACTTCCTTGAACTAGTCAAAGATCTTATCAATATAAGAATTTTGACTCAACGCTAATATCCTTTTAGATTTATCTTCATAAATCCAGATATCTAAAAGATGTATTCTACTTCTCCAAAATATTCCATCATCTAAAATGATTAATATGTCTCCACATATAAGACTGATGCACACCACATTACTCCCACTAAACTTCATGTATAAACATAATTCCTCGAGATATCGAGAAATATTTTATGACATGATTGACACACTAATTCCAACTCTTTAGTGCTTTACTTAAGACATCCTCTTAAGCTTGCAAATTAACTTAGGATAGTTAGGATCTACGAACCCACAGGTGAATATAAAATATACTACCTCTTCTAGAATCGTATTCAAGAAGGTGGTTCTTGAGATCCAATTGACATCATACTTATTATGATATGTTGTAATCACTAAGTATATTCGAATGGATCGAAGAATTAAGGTTGGTGCAAAACTCTTTGCCTAACCATTTATCTTTGAAAACATTTTAATGTTTATCCATGCAAATTTTGATCTTAAAAATCAATTTACATTGAATAGGTCGTACTTCTTCAAGTAAAATTTACCAGGTCACATACCTGACCAACATGCATGGAGTCCATTACGAATTATTACTAATCGCATGACTCTAAGCCATAGAAAGAAGTTGGGACTAGAAACAGTCTTTTATAAGTCACAGATTAGAATTCATCACTATTAAGGAGTGATAAAATTTCACCTGACCTCTTAGGTTCCGAAGGAACAACTACAGAACAATCAATGAGGAAACGTTTTCCGAACCATATGTATGCTCAGTTTGTGGCTCTTGAAACATTTTCTCCCACTCTGTCTTATCAAGAAATAATCGTATTTTTATTGAAAGACAGCATTACGAGTCACAAACGCTTTGTTATCGTGGTCATTGTAGGATTATTGAGCACTTGTTTCATTTGGATAACTTATAAATTAGGTACGCTACCTACCCATATCGTATATGGAATGAAATCAGACTTGTGACAACCCTCGCGAATGCGGAATAATAAATCAAACAAGCATGTGAATTATAATGCGGAAATAATAATAGATCTCTTTATTACTGCCACAAATTATTAGATTTATTATTCACATAGTATTCAAAATTTGTCTTTTATGATGTCGGAAAAACAAATAATAGAGGATGCTAGGAAGGAAGCTGCGGGAAAATTACGGGATGGTGCTGTTAATTCTGATGGATTGAATGATGAGACGAATGAGCAGGAGAGGTCGTGGCAAGTTGTTGGAGCAAGGAAGAAGAAGAGTGTGGTTTCTTCACAACCGTCTGGGAAGTTAGCAACAATTGAAGAACATATCCATGGGGAAATGACTCAGAAAGGTAATATCCTTAAAATTACGATGGATGATGTTGTGGAGGAAATTAATTATTGGAATACTGCTATATTTGGCTATGTAATGGGTGCTAGTCCCCCTAGAATGGTGATTGAAGGTTTTTTAAGGAGGGAATTGAGGGATTATGCAGTGACCAAGATTGGATTCCTTCCAAATGGCTTGTTTGTTGTCAGGTTTGCTGAGGCTGAGCATCAAAAGTTAGTGCTAGGGAAGGGGGTTCTCCTGTTTGATGGGAAACCTGTCATTTTAAGACCCTGGGATTCAAATATTAAGATGACTAAGGTTTCAGTTAAAGCTGTGCCAATTTGGGTCAAATTGGTGGGGCTTGATTTAAAATTTTGGGGAAATTCTTGTTTGGGAAAATTGGCATCTCTGCTAGGGAAGTTTATTAGGATTGATGAGTTAACCTTGAGTAAGACTTTGCTAGGCTTTGCTAAGGTTTTGGTTGAAGTTGAGGTTGATCAAAAATTTCCTGATAGGATTTGTTTTTTAGATGAACTAGGGAAGGAAGTTACAGTTGCAGTGGAGTATGATTGGATACCTGTCACGTGCAAGAATTGTAATGGGATGGGTCATTATGATACTGTTTGTAGAAGGGGTGTGAGTCAGGGGCCTTCTAGAGTGGTGCCTGCAGTTAATCAGAAGAAGATATGGCGGAAGAAGGAACCTCAGGTTGTAGTAATTGACAATGATGATTTTCCTGCTCTAACTAAAGTTGCTGGAGTGAGTGTTTCTGGAAATAGTGGTGGTGCTAACAGTTCTAAGGATAAACTGAAGGAGTCTGAAGTAACTCCAGCTAATACTCCTCTCAGTATGAATTATAGTGCTTTATTCACTCCAGCTAGGATTATTACTAGGATGACAAGGCATGAAACTAGAATTCCTGGGGGAAGGGAGAATGAGTTTGTGGTAAAAATTAATAGTGCAATTGGTACCAATGATGGAATGGTTGATAAAGGAGGGGGGGAGAGGGCCAGACCTCTTCCTATGACTAAGTTTGGTGTTTGGAACATTAGGGGCCTAAATAGTGAAGTAAAACAGAGATATATTAAATGGTATTTGCATCAAATTGATGTAGAGATTTTTGGGCTCCTTGAGACTAGGGTTAAACCTGGTTCTCTAAATTTAGTAGCTGGTAATGTGTGTCATGGTTGGTCATATATTACAAATCATTTACATCATCATGGAGGTAGGATTTGGGTGCTTTGGAAAAATATGAGTGTAAAGGTTGATATTGTGGAGATGACTGATCAACTTATTCATCTGGATGTGAGGAATACTGCTGATGATTGCAGGTTTTTTATTACTTTTGTTTATGGTTTTAATAAACCTGAGGAGAGGGTACCTCTTTGGGATGACTTAGTTAGATTGAACACTGCTGATCCTTGGGTGATTCTGGGTGATTTCAATAATGTTCTTTTCCCCAATGAGAAGATTGGTCTTCCTGTGAGAGATTCAGAAACTTTACCTTTTCAGAAAGTCATCAATGATTGTGAGCTGCAGGATATGAAAACTCTAGGTGCCTTTTTTACTTGGAATAATAAACAACCTAGTGGCACTAGGGTCTTTAGTAGAATTGATAGGGTTCTGGTGAATGATGGATGGCTGAAAGATAAGCCTGATTTTTATGCTTTCTATGGTCCTGAGGGTGATTTTGATCATTGTCCTTGTGTCATTGAGGATGGTGATAGAGTTATTCAAGGGAAAAAGCCTTTTAAATTCTTTAACATGTGGTGTAAAGCCCCTGAGTATAAGGAGATTGTGCAAACAGGATGGAGAAAGATTGTTAATGGTCATCCTATGTTTAGAGTGGTAACTAGAATGAAGTATCTGAAACCTTTGTTGAGGGGTCTGAATAGGGATTTATTTTCTGACATTGAGAGGAATTCTGATGTGGCTTTTGAGTTCCTCTTAAATTGTCAACAGAATCTTCATGCTGATCCTACCAATGTTGAGTTGATGGACATGGAGTATCAGGCACTCTCTAGCTATTTATTACTAAAACTGTCTAAAGAGGAGTTCTTGAGACAAAAATCCAAGTGTGTATGGGCTAAGGATGGGGACACTAATACTGCTATCTTTCACAAAGCTATTAAGAAGAGACAAATTCAAAATAAAGTGCTTAGAGTTGTAGGCCTGGATGGAGTCACTTACAAGAAACCTGAGGACATTATTCAGGCTTTTGAAGTTTATTATAAGGAGCTGTTGGGCTCTGCTGGTTCTTGTTCTGACTTTAATCCTCAGATTATGGGGAATGGTCCTAAAGTTAAGATAGAGGACTGGTCTATGTTATGTCAGGTTCCTTCTGATGAAGAAATTAGAGACACAGTTTTCTCTATTCCATGGGATAAAAGCCCTGGTCCTGATGGATATAGTAGTTGTTTTTTTAGAACTACTTGGGATATCATTAAGCAGGAGGTTTGTGTTGCTGTCAAAGATTTTTTCATACATGGCAGATTGCTTAAACAATTGAATTGTACTAATATTGTGCTGATACCCAAGTCTGAGAACCCTATTTCTGTTAAGGACTTTAGACCAATTGCTTGCTGCAATACTCTTTATAAAGTCATTTCAAAACTGCTTTGTACTAGAGTAGCTCGAGTTCTACCTGATGTGGTTAATCCTGCACAAGCTGCATTTGTTAAAGGGAGAAGTATTATGGGGAATATTTTGATCAGTCAGGACTTGGTTAGGCTCTATGCTAACAAGTCTGCTTCTCCTAGATGTATGATCAAGGTTGATTTGAGGAAAGCATATGATTCTATTGAGTGGAAGTTTGTTTATCAGGTATTATGTTCTTTAAATTTTCCTGAGCATTTAGTTAAGTTGGTTATGGAGTGTATTACCACAACTTCTTATTCTTTGGTTATCAATGGTACTCCTCATGGATTTTTCAAAGGACAAAAGGGTCTTCGTCAAGGAGATCCTTTGTCTCCATTGCTGTTCACTTTATGTATGGAATATTTGAGTAGGATTATGAAGGTGGTTAGTGACATTAAGGGCTTCAAATTTCATCACTTATGCAAAGGTTTGAGGCTTAATCATTTGTTATTTGCTGATGATCTTCTCATCTTTTGTAAGGGTGACTTGAGATCCATTTTTCTTATTGTGGAGGGTTTTAACTTCTTTTCTAGAGCTTCTGGTTTGCACATCAATAGTGACAAATCTGATTTGATTGTGAATGGAATGAGCTCTGAGGCTGAAGATGCAATTTTTGCCCATACTGGCTTCAAAAAAGGTACACTTCCATTCAAGTATCTTGGAGTCACTATTTCTCACAAAAGACTGTCAAAATCTGATTGCAACATCTTAGTTGAGAAGATGATTACAAGGATTAGAGGCTGGAATAAGAGGAAAATTGCTTATACTGGTAGATTAACTCTGGTTAAAGCAGTTCTTAGTACCATTCATAATTACTGGGCTCAAATGTTTGTTCTTCCATGTGGAGTTATGGATAGACTCAAGGCCCTCTGTAGGAACTTCCTATGGGAGGGTGAAGAGGGGTATTCTAAAGCTCCTTTGGTTGCTTGGTCAGTGTTATGCAAAGGTAAGGATAATGGAGGGCTGGGTTTGGTAGATAGCAAGGTCTGGAATTATGCTGCAGTTGGAAAGCTTGTGTGGTGGATTTTCACTAAGAAGGACTTGCTGTGGATCAAGTGGATTGATAAAATTTATCTTAAAGGAAGGGATTGGCACAGTTATTCCCCTAGTAATTATAGTTCTTGGGCTTGGAGGAAGATTTGTGCAGTTAAAACAATGTTTCAAGATGCTCTGGTTAATAGGAAGTGGATGACTTCTGATGATCAATATACCATTTCAAAAGGCTACTCATGGTTAACTGGGGCAGAGATTAAGGTGGGATGGTGCAGGGTGGTCTGGAACAGGCTTAATGTTCCAAGACACTGCTTCATTAACTGGTTGGTATGGCAAGGTAGACTGTTGACGTTGGATAGATTGGCAGGAATGGGCATTGCTGAGTATGTTGATTGTTTTCTTTGTGGAGTTGCTATAGAGACTCACTCTCATTTGTTTCAGGAATGCTATTTTACAAAGAGCTGCTTTGGTCTGATTCAAGATTGGTTACAGATTGATTGCTGCTGTTTCAACTATACTAGATTACTGAGGATCAAAGTTGAGTCTGGTTTTCAGAGGAAGGTGATGTGGGCAGTGATCAATGCAACTTATTATGGAATTTGGCGTGCTAGGAATATTTGTAGGCTTGATAAATATTGTATACTTCCTAGTAAAATTGTTGAGCAAGGTAGAATGGACATAAGGCTAAGGCTGATGAATGTTAATTTAGGGCAACTTAGGCTAAGTGATAAAAGGTGGTGTATGGTGAAGGGTCTAATGTAAGGTCTTTTGGATAGTTTAGATGATAGTTGGTATGAGGATATGATAAAAAGTCTGTAATGTGTGCCTAAGGCAATTTTATTAATATTAATTACATTGTTACCAAAAAAAAAAAAAATATAATGCGGAAATAGGTAGTTTTTAAAAACTTTTATACATGCAAGTTAAATAAAACGAGGAGTGTCAAAATATTACAAACTAAGTACGGAATATACAATAAAGAGACGGGGTCTCTTAAAATGTTAGCAAAGAACAAGTGTTTAAACCAAAAACTAGTACTATCGTCTAGAGGTGAACTTCAGGGACAACGCCCGCTAGCTCACACACGATGAACCAAATATCGTATCCAAAAAACAAAAGTCCATCCATAGCAAGCAACCTGTCCTCCATGAAAAAAATGAATGCCACAGGTCAGTGGGGAGTAACTCGGGTTCTCCCAGCCAATCCACATCACACGTACATATAAGGGAAAAGAGCTCTAGCCACATAACAAGCGGTACGCTACATGCAAATAACACCACCTAGCAAGTATACAACATTTGACGGCCGGGTCGATCAACGCATAGCGTTCAACTCCCAACAACGTCGTCATATGCCCACTAACACATGCATTTAAGCAGTAGGATACCTCTCCGTTCCGAAATTCCAGCCTTACGAACGGGAAGGTAGCCAAGGGAATGAGAGTACAAAGCACAAGACAAAATAGTGCTCAAACCGTATCATTTGTGAAAACCGACTCAAAGTCGGAACATACCAAAAACCGTCACAAAACATGTGATACATGCGAAAGAGATATCATATATCCAAAACATGAATATTATAAGACATTACGTAAAATTCTACGGTAAACGGATCATGCGAACTATTATAAATTACGAGTTTTATAAGTTAAAGAAAAACAACACAGCCGTGTTCCAGGCCGGGCAGGGGACCGGTGGCCGGTGGGCCGGCTCAGAACACAGGGCAAATTCCAAAAACAGAGAAATGAGGTCTGGGCCGGTCAGTCGACCGGCGGCCGGTAGACCGGCACAGAGCACAACACCAAAAATCCAACTTCACTTACTGATGTATTCCAGGCCGGGGTGGAGGGAGGCGGCCGGTACCCCGGCTCGGAGCACAACACTAAAAATCACAAAAATCACAAGTTTGGAAACTATCAAAACAAGGGTCTACTTCAAACGGTCATAACTAGAGTTTTAGATATGGGAATGCAGAAATTCTAAGTCGCGGTGATAGCTTATCCTCTTACGGTTCCAACGAGTGGTCACAAGCCCAAAACAAGCAAGTAACGAAGGAGTTATGATCATTCTACAAAAAAGGGTCGGTGCAGGAAATTCCTAGCCGGGCACTAGACCGGCTGCCGGTCCTTCGGCCAGGAACCCCATTCTACCAAAGAACAACCAACACCATTCCTATCATTTTCAATTCTCCTAATTCACTCCTAATAATTATCAACAATCAATATAATTCATCAACATTCATCATATAACATCATTTACTAAACATAGCATGGTTTCTAATCTTCCTAATCGTAATCTAATACGACTTTCTAGCATATAAACATGTAAAACACTTAAGTGATACCGAGTAACCCTTCACCGTTACCTTTGCGCGTCTTTAATCGATTACTAAGCTTTCCTAGTAGTCTCCACCTACAAATAGGTAATAAAAGATGAATAAAAGTCATCTTGAGAAAGACGGATAATTTAAAAAGCAAGAAAGACGGTAATTTTATTACCAATACGGATAGATGAAGGTAAGAGGGGAAGATTAAGACGAACTTACGTGAATTCTAGCAAGTAACGAAGAAGATACGTCAATTCTAAGATCGATATTCAAAGAGGGAAAGTTTCTTAAGGAAGAAGGAAGGGTTTTGTGTTTGATTTGGTGTTGAATGAAAAATTAGGTTAAGGAAAGAAGTTGTGTGAGTTGTGTTATGAAGGAAAAAGTCAAAGACAGTTTCCAGAGTCAAGAAAGTCAAAGACGACTTAAAATTCAAGAAAAGTCAAAGACGACTTAAAATTCAAGAAAAGTCAAAGACGACTTAAAATTCAAGAAAAGTCAAACTCGACTCAAAAGTCAAGAAAAGTCAAACTCGCCTTAAGACGGTATTTTCATCTAATCTCCCAGAAATTCCAAATACGAACTCGGAAATTCTAAATTCGACTCGGAACATAAAATTATAAATTAAAACTTAAATTTGCTGAAAAGATTTCGTAAAATATTTCTACTAGAAAAATAGGATACATTTCCGGGTGTTACAATCACCCCACCTTTAAAAAGTTTCGTCCTCGAAACTTGAGAGTAGAAAATAAAAGTATCAAAGACAAGAATCGGTTTACAAAATCAACACGAAAGCTTTTGCAAGGGAAAACATTTATGAAATTATGTTCTTCTCGAAACGGTTTAAGGAAATTTTTCATAAGTTTAAAACTTTACTTACGGATCTCAAGAATGCTCGTCGCGAACGAGACCTCTATATATCCCAAAAAGCCAAAAAGTCGGAAGAAAAAAAGTGAAAACGTGAAATTCAAAACAACGTTCAGTAAGTGCAGGACTAGGTTATCCAGACGCGTCTACTAATAACAAGTGCAAACACCCAACCAAAATCGCAAATCCAACTATAAAGAAACAAAAAAACAAAACAAGATAAAAGAAATCCGTTTTCTCCAAAAAGAGGGTACACAAACCATCTTTAGACTTCTTTGAAACGTTAAATTAGAAATATAATATGGAAATTTGAAAGTTTTATCAAAGATAAAATAAAATAACAAAACATTACACGTACATAGAGCGACTCGAACTTAAAGTTCACAAATCACGATAACAAAATATATACAAAACACGCAAAAACGAAACAAATTGAACTCTTAGGAATAGGAAGCTGACAATAAAATCGGCAGGAAGATCTACAAGGATTCGACATCACTAACTCTACTAATAAACCAAATCCTCGAGAGAATCAATTTACCCATTTTGCAACTCAACATTTCCAATCATACGAATTCCTACAAAAAAATACTTCATAATCATGAAACTTCGAGTAACAAATCCCAATTATTCAAATCCAATTAGAATCTACTGAGGTCCATCGGCACGGTAGACTCCACAACTAACCACCCAAATGAAAATTCATTGCGAACTCTAATCTTCTTAGCTCCATCAAAACTCTTATTAGAAACCACCAACAAACTATTTATATCTAGGGAAACATGATCGTTAACAACCACAAGGTAAAAGAGGCTTACTATGAAATCCTTTGATCCAATTTATTCCAAAATTCATTATCCTAAGTTATTAACAATGAACTTTCTCATCTTCAAAAGTTAAATCACAAACCTCAAAAGCGATTAGTCACACAATCTCATTTCACTTAACTTTTGCCAATCATAGGGCAATGCGACCGTAAATCAATTTATTTAGCTCCTTCAAACTCTCAATACATCGGTTTTCGCTTATGACAATATTCCTCAAGTTTGGTCATCCAAATCCAAATTCCACAAAGTATTTATTCCCGTTAGGGTCCAACATTTAAGACAATTATTTTTCCAAGTAACATTTAAAGAACCACTAAAATTCTTAACCACAACTACCAACTATCATTATGATCATTTCGATCCTCAAAACGATATTGCAACATTAAGTTTTCATAGTCTAAAACCACTAGGAGAGTTTCATCCTAAGCTTATCCTCAGATCCTTATAATCATCTAAACATGAAACTAGTTTAATAGGATGGTTAGGTACCATATTCGAAACTTCTTCAAAACACACCTACTAACCCTTACGTTAGCTAATAAGAAAAACTACCTCTCAAGAGAGTAGAGATAAAAGAACATGATACAAGGAACATTAGGAAGCGTCACTAAAGACTACGACAAGATGAAAAAGGCGAAGGCGAAAAAGGAAAACGAGGTTGATTTAAGGAAGTGAAACTACCAGACACGATCTCCGGGGAAGCAACGACTTTGGCTCGCCTGAGTACATAGCTGGATCCTTTAGCTTTGGCACCGGTTGCGGAAGTCTGACGATTGGGACATTCACGAATGAGATGTCCAGGCTTCTTGCAGAAAAAGCAAAAGAGGGGCCTATTATAGCATCCTACTCCCGGGTGAAAGGGTTTCCTACAACCATCACAAAATTGACTTCGAGCTTGAGCTTGAGGGGGAGCATTGAAACGTCTCTGGTTAGCATAGGTATTAGAGGAAGAGGGAGAGAAAGGTCTTTTGTCATGGAAGTTTGACCTTGGATTGAAAGAGGAAAAAGGAGATGGACTCTTCATCTTCGCCCCATCACTAAAGGCCTTCATGGAGTCCTCGGCCCTAAGGGCATCGCCATACAATTCTCCGAAAGATGTAGAGCTCCTCCTTACTTTGCTTTGGAGCAAAGCAGTAAGCTTATTACGATAGTAAAAAGCTCGATCTTCATCATCCTTGATGAGTCCTGGCGCAAAGCGAGCAATCTGATTGAATTGGGTGGTGAAGTCTTGGGTCAACAAATCACCTTGCTTGAAATCGATGAATTCTCTGAGTCTTTGCTGCTTGAGCTTCATGGGGTAAAATCGGTCCTCAACAAGAGACTTGAAACATTCCCACTCGAAATTGATTTCAAGGATAGCGGTGGGATTGGAAATAGACCACCAGTAGTCTGCCTCCCTTACCAGGAAGAACTGCGCAATCCTTACCTTGTCCTCTTCAAGGACCTGGTAATAGTCAAATTGGTTCTCCAACTCTCGAAACCATTCCGAGAGCTCGGTAGGGTCCGGCTCACCACCATAAGGCGTAATATTGCTCCTAGAAATTTGGCTAGCCACCCAAGCATAGCCTCCTTGGCAATTGTCTTCTCTATGAGGAGGGACTTGGTTGGCACTAACATTAGCCGCCTCTTGATGATTTCTCAGAAATTGAGTAAGAGCCCCGAGAATAACGTTCTCTTCTACCCGAGGTTCAACCATCTTCATAAGAAACAAAAACAAATTAAGTTACTTCTATCAATTAGCATAAACAAATAGACTACCAAGTAAAGTCCTTAACTTCTACCCAAATCTCTCATTTATTTTTTCAAGGTCAAGTAGTTTAAGTTAGGGTTCACGTGTGTGCATCGGGAGCGATAAACAGCTCTGATACCAACTGTGACAACCCTCGCGAATGCGGAAATATAAAACATACAAGCATGTGAAGTAAACTGCGGAAATACGGTATTTTAAAAACCTTTATACATGAAAGATAGATAAATACGAGAAGTGTCAAAATATTACAAACTAAATAAAAATACCACAAGAGACGTAGTCTCTCAAAGTGTTAACAAAAGACAAAGTAATTAGCAACTAGCTAAACAACGTCTAGAGGTGTTTCATCCAGGGACAACGCCCGCTCGCTCACACCCGAACCCCAAAATAGCATAAGCAAAAAGCCATCCATGCAAGCAACCTGTTCATTCATGAAAAACATGAACGCCACAATCAGTGGGGAGTAACTCCGGGTTCTCCCAGCCATATCACATTAAACGTACATAGAAGGAAATACAAAAAGTAGAGCATGCATACATATAGATATACATGTGAGAAACGATAAGGATAGATAGGCAATTCGATATATAATGATAAGAGCATATGAAGTACAAGTTCGAATCCATCATGTTATACAAAGACTCGGGGAAGACACTCTTAGGCAACCGCATACGCTCACTAGGGCTTTGCATTATCACGTTAGCGGGATAAGATTGATAAGATTGCGACTCGACAAAAAAACAAACATGTCAAATCAGGCAAGACCTGAATAAATCCAATCATGTACATCCATTCAAACAACCCAATACATAGACGGTGGCCCAATGTGCAAGGACCATGGATAATATCATGAAATCACGCATTCAAGAAGGACACAAGACGACATCTCTCACGGTAAATGGAAACGCATAGATCGTGTAATGGCAAGTATGATTAAAAGGGCCATCCACGGGAGTAAAACCTTCCCTGAACTCATTACAACGATCCAATCCATGCGTATAGTAGACTAATTTTCCTCCTGGTAGGACGACGATATAATACGTTCTAGTCTAAAATGGCAAGACCTCGCGCGAATGAAACGTTCCGATTGACATGCGATAACATTTCGCATCCAGACTCGGTCTACAAGAGACGCCGGAGTACCCCAAATCGGTAGATCGATTCACGAAAGAGGCGGAAAACGAGGCTCCAGCTCATAACAAGCGGTACGCTACATGCAAATCACACCACCTCGCAAGTACACAACATTTGACGGCCGGGTCGATAACGCATAGCGTTCAACTCCCAACAACGTCGTCGTATGCCCACTAACACATGCAATTAAGCAGTAGGATCCCTCTCCGTTCCGACATTCCAGCCTTACGAACGGGAAGGTAGCCAAGGGAATGAGAATACAAAGCACAAGACAAAATAGTGCTCAAACCGTATCATTTGTAAAAACCGACTCAAGTGGGACATAGCAAAACCGTCTCGAAACATGTGATACAAGCGAATGAAATGTCATATATTCAAAACATTCATATCATAAGTCACTACGTAAAATTATACGATAAACGGATCATGCGAACTATTATAAATTACGAGTTTTAGAAATTATAGCAAAAATATACAGCCGTGTTCCAGGCCGGGCAGGAGACCGGTGGCCGGTGGGCCGGGTCAGAACACAGGGCAAAATCCAAAAATCACCAAAAACAGAGAAAGGTGGTCTGGGCCGGTCAGTGGATCGGCGGCCGGTCGACCGGCACAGAGCCCCTCTTCATACAAATCCAAAATTTCCAAAGGTGTTACTGATGTGTTCCCAGCCGGTTGGCAGACCGGCGGCCGGTCGACTGGCAGGGAGCACCAGTTCATCCGAGAGCCTTCAATTCATTTCCAAATCATTTCAATTCTCAAATATACTTCTAATAATCATCAACAATCATTATACATCATCAATATTCATCATATAACAACATTCATTAATCATACCATGAATTCTAGGCTTCCTAATCGTATTCTAATACGATTTCTAGCATATGAACATGTAAAACACGTAAATGATACCGAGTAACCCTTCACCGTTACCTTCAAGCGTCTCTACTAATCGTCAAGCTCCTCTTCAATAAGGTAATAGTCTTTGTCGGGATCTTGGAGGTCACCACCTACATAAGGATCATAAAAGATGAATGAAATTCATCTTGAGAAAGACGGAAAGATTGAAAAGCGAGAAAGACGATGATTTTAATATCAAAACGGATAGAGGAAGGTACGGGAAGAAGAATAAGACAAACTTACTTAAATTCTATCAAGTAACGAAGAAATTACGACAATTCTAAGATCGATATCAAAGAGGGAAAGTTGAGATTTCTTAGAGAGGAAGAAAGCTTGTGTTTGATTTTGTGTTGAATGAAATATTAGGTTAAGGAGTAGTGTGAGTTGTGTAGGAGAAAAGTCAACGAAAGTTAAAGTCGTCTTAAGAGTCAAGAAAAGTCAAAGTCGACTCAAAAGTCAAGAAAAGTCAAAGTCGACTTAAGACGGAATTCTCATGGAATCTCGCGGAAATTCCAAATACGAACTCGGAAATTCTAAATTCGACTCGAAACTTTAAATTCCAAATTAAAACTTAAATTTGCTGAAAAGATTTCGTAAAATATTTCTACTAGAAAAATAGGGTACATTTCCGGGTGTTACAACATTGCATCATATGATGATGCATATAAAAGTAGCTTGGATTCGACAGTATTGGAGGGGTTAGAAGTAGTTCCTATAGTTGTATATCCTGTCCCATGATACTGGTAAAACAGTGGGAGCTACCTTTAGGCCAAGTGTCCTAAGTATAGATTCAAAGCTAGACATGTACTCAGAAAGTTTTATGAAATATGAGATTACGTAGACAAAGAGAAATAGCAATCAGAACGATGGGAAAGATGCAAGTATTGCTAATCCATTAGCCATGCCTTTTGCAGGATGAACATGACACTCATGTCATTTCAATGGGATTGAAATATGTACGTGAATTGCTAGAGATTATGAGATATGAAATTATTGATAGCGTATCAATTTTTCTAAATATTTGATAATCGCATTCATTGTTAGAGTTTCATTAAAAACTCCTATATTTAGTGTGACTAAATTTTAATACTTTGTTTATCCGAATTGGTTGAAAGAAAGGTTGAACCCAATTCAAGTGAACATGATGAACTTAGTGTTTTGTCCCTAGTCACTCATTTGAGGTGACGTCTCGAAGTGACTAGATTGTAAGTCGATCGATAGTTGGTTCAGCACCATGGGGTCATGGAGATGACTGGTCGTTTACATAGACAGACTGTTGAGACACTATGTCGGGCAGTGACCATAATAGAGTCCCTTATCAAAATTGTTGAAGCCTGGTCGTGGCGGGGATTTCTATTTTATTCCTATGACTCGATTCTTTAGACTGGCGACCATTTACCTGAGTCGGTGAAGTTTCCGATTGGACTTTGGTTTTTGTCATAGGTCGTGCCATGAAAGGAGGCCGATGGGCATCTTCTGGGTCATGGTGATCTGCATCATACATTGTAAGATGGGTCAACAGGAAATGTCCACCCACGTTGGGTATTAACATCTTCGGGCCACTCGAGGAGTAGTAACTGGATATGCGTGGCCACGCTCGGAAGAGATCTCTGGTAGATTTTCCGGTCAGACAATTACTCTCCCAGATCGAGAAAACTACTCTATTTATAAAAAATTCAATCGCAAGTGCGACCTGTAAGACACCTTGCGATGAGTGGCAGGATGTGACGCAAAAGAGACAAGAGAATCGTAGCACACAACATGTCGAGAAAAGTGGGAGATATTGTTGGAGTAGGAGTCCTCCACAATAGTGTTACTACATGCACAACTTGTATCGGACAAGTGGGAGATTGTTGGAGTAAGTTTCCTCCACAATAGTGCATTTATATAATGAATCTCATTTGGAATATACGTGGCATGATTAGTATATTTTGATACTCCACGTCAGTTGATTAACGTAAATCGGTAACGCTCAGCTGACTAGAGTTTGACGTTATTGTCGTATGACGGCGGTGATCAACTGATCCCTTTAGGTCACACCTATAGGATGAGACCCAGATAGAATACTAATTATTTGTATACGATACAGTTTAATTAGGGTATTACATATATTTGATATGTACGTTTAGTTACGAGAGTTATTTATTGGAAATTGAGTTAGGAAGTCATTCCGCTTAAGTTTAATAGTCAATTATATGATAACTGACTGAATAAATTTTACGTCTTATTTTAATATGATTAAATAAGCCTTAATTTAGTGATTAATCGTTAATTCATTAAATTAGTTGAGGTAATGCATATATTTTGACGTAGAGGTAATTAGTTAATTATATTTACAAAGAGTTTTAAAATAAATTAACTGGGCATTGTGGAACCCATTGTATATTGATATAATGGTAAAATATCACTTAAAAGTTAAGTACATATTGTTTATTAATTTTTGTCATATAATTGTTTTATGATCAAATTAACACTTAATTATACTAGATAATTATGCATATGATTAATAAGTATTTGTGGGACAAAAATAAAATCAAAATGGACCATTAAAGGGCATAATGGACCGGTTTTGAGCACATGGAAGAAGCTTTTGTGTTATTAACACACAATCAACTATTTGATAGTGACATATCTTCTATACTTTAATCATCTTAACAACCCTTACACACTACCGTTATGCATGTGATTATTTTGAGCAAAAAATAAGGCATATGTTGAGTAGGAGGGTCGGCCATGTGCTCTATATTAGAGCATTTTGGTTGTTCATTTTACTACTTGTTCATTCATGCTTATTTTTGCTTCTTCTCACTAAACCTCTTCCCTCTACAACTCTCAAAAATACTAATATTCTCTTAGTATTACTAGAGTAGTAATACAATAATATTGGTAGTATTATGTCTTACTTATCATCTAGTTAATAATAAGGTAAGATTATTTGGGTTTAATCTTGGGTGCAACAATTTTCAATAACCAATTAATCAAATATATAAATAAGACCAAATACAAAAGTGATTGGAACATAACCATAACATGTTAACACACACTCTACACATTTCTTAATCATGCAGTTACATATGCAAGTAAAGAGAAAATCACACATCAAAGTACATAAATGTCTTTATTGGTTTCTACCCATTTACTCTCACTCAATTTAACTAAGCCAATTTAATTTAGTCATTTACTAAGCGAGAGTTGGGAGCGTGTTCACTTTGATACCAACTGTAACAACCCGTATTTCACGATAAAGGAAATAACGTATAAATAGATAATAATCAGAGTTTAACAATGAAAATAGGGTGAAGGTGGCGGAAACACCTGACCAATCCGGATCGCTACTAAATCCAAAACTAAACTATTAAATTATTAATATTTTCTAAGGAAACCTAGAATCCTAAACATATTATTGATCTCGCCATAAGTCTCTCCAGCCCAACATCCAGACAAGCAGCATCCAAATTCAACCTGAGAATGGGGGTCGACAATTAGACGGGAGTAACTAGATGCTCTCCCAGTCATGTTTACAACAGGCTGAATTAATCAACAATAAATAAAAACTGAAAATACTCATGAACGACATGTGAAGAAATTAGTAATCATGTCATCATAGTAATCATCAGAAATCATCAATAACAAGAAATGAATAACCAATAATAGAGCGTATAACAACTGCCTCCACTTACCAAACATAGTGTATAGAACAAACGTCGTTAGAGCGTATAACAACTGCCTCTACCTGTCAGAGCGTATAACAACTGCCTCTGAACGGATGGAGCGTATAAAAACTGCCTCCATCGGTGTGGTCCGTATAACAACTGCATCCACGGTACTATGTATAGCGTATAACAATTGCCTATATGTCTAAGACATGGCCAGACTCTCAGTGCATTAACTGTACACCGAACGACACACGGGAACCAGAGCGGTATAACAACTACTTCTAGCCAATCCCGAACATAGACCTACGGCAAATCCCCAAAGGGTAGCGTTTGCTCATTCCGATCGGTATTTAACTGATACCTCTCGTCATCCATACAACTGGCCCATAACAACTGTACAGTTTAACTGACTGTACAAACATGTGAATAACATCCCAACTCATCACATAGAACGGTATAACCAACTGAACTATTATATCGAAAAGAATAACCAACAAGATATATAGTCACAATGTTATAGTATAACTAATTATAACACAACATTTGAACAAGCACATAAGATCAAAGGTTATAGTATCTTGACCTATAACATTACACTTTAGAAGTCACGTTACAGTTCGAGCCACCATAACATCAAGCATAGAATCATGTTTATATTCAGCGTTATAGTACCTCTTACTATAACCTTCACTTAACCCTAGTGAAGTTATAGTAACTTCAGCTATAACCTTAGTTAAGCGTGTCAAGTCATAGTTGTTGGAGTATGTGTCCTCAACAATGGTGCGATCACATAATTAAATCTAGATAATAAGAATACAAAAGGGATGATGAATAATATAGTCAACTGGTCAACATAAATCAGTAACGATTGGCTCAATTGAGTTTGACGTTACTGTCGTATGACGGTGGTGATCCGTTGATCCCTTGAGGTCACACCTAAAGGGCAATCCCCTAATCATGTACATTAATTAATTGTATAGTGATACAGATTAATTAATCCCTTAAAATGAACCAAGTTTAAATTGTGAGTGAGAAATATATCTTATTGTAATATGATTAAATAAGATTCATTTTGGTAATTTAATTGTTATATTACTAAGAATGCATTATGTTTATGAAACATTTGAGATAAGTGAAATTGGTCGATTATAATTACAAACTGTTGTAGATTATATTAACCAAATATGAGATGAACCCATTTTATTTACATGTAATTATTAAATGTGACTTAAAATGTTAAGTCTAATTTATTTGTTATGAAATTGCATTTAAATTAGTTAAATGTATATTTATAAGCCTAATTACATGTTACATGTCACATGTCACACTTGTGACAAATGACAAATTGCAAAAATAAAATGGACACCCATTTTATATGGGTGCACCGGTTTTGTAGTGTTGGTGGGTATGATTTTAGTTTGTAATTTTATTCTAATTAAGAATTAGAACAAATCACTACTACAATAACCCATACACTCAACCTTACATTGTGAAGAACAATGTGAAAATGACAACACCCCACCCATGTGGGGTGTGTATGTGACCGGTTTGAACAAGCCAAAATATGGCTTGTTTTTCCTCTTATTTATTCTATACTCTATCTCATATAATTCATTCATATAAAAAAATTACTTATCTCTCTACATTTTCTCACTAAAACTTAAGAAGTTCTACAACTTAGTTCATATTTCTAATAACATTACTAGTGTAGTAATAAGTGGTTATTAGATTTATTTTAAGGGCTTCTACTATTATATGCTAGTGTAGTAATTTAGTAGAGATTAAGGGGTTGTCTTGGGTGCTACTAATTGGAGAGTTTCTACTTTGAAACTTGGAAGATCATCCTCATATTACTAGCTCAAGAACAATATTTGAAAGGAGTTCAAATATTGTGCCCATACTTTCATAATCAATGTAAGAAATGGTTCTTTCCTTTATATTTTGTTATGCATGCATAAGGTCCTAATAGTTTAAGAGTAAACTATTAATAAGATGATATTAGAAATGTCTAATATCGAGTTTAAGAAACCATCAATAGTATCATCAACAATAACCTTCACTTAACTTCGGCAAAGTTATAGTAACTTCAGCTATAACCTTCACTCAACTTTAGTGAAGTTATAGCACTTCAACTATAACCTTAGTTAAGCGTGTCATGTTACAGTATCATCAACGATAACCTTCACTTAACTTCATCAAAGTTATAGTACCTTCAGTTATAACTTTCACTCAACTTTAGTGAAGTTATAGCACTTCAAGCTATAACATTATACGTGCGAGGTTATAGTATCATCAACTATAACTCTCTTTCGTCACGCATTAGTCCTCTATAACACCATCACCGAGGGGTCCACTCCACGGTACAAACCGCCATGTCATCACAACGAGTCTTGTTATAGTACACCGCACCATAACGTCAGTTTCAAAGTTATAGCTCAAATAGGTAAAATCAAGGTATGTTACATGCAAATTTATAGTTTAATAAGCTATATCATTAATGATGTGAACCAAAACCCTAATTAACAAAGTAAAACCCTAATCAACAAAACCCTAGCCTCTCCTCTCAAGGGAGGCTACGACAAACCCTACGGCACCTTCCTAGGACCGTGAGCCGCAAACGAATGCTAGGGTTCAAATCTTGAACCCTAGTTCGTACCACAACGACAACATGATATATTAAACAACAATAAGATATACAATTAAATAAAATCATTAAACATGTATAATAATTACTACACAGGCATCAAATTATATAATCAATCATCATTCATGTTCATTAATTCACTTTCTACAAACACAATTAAAGGAAAACACCTAATTACCTTTATTACGCAATCAAGACTGCACTTTAATTAGAATCTCCATAAAATCGCCAATTAATAGAATTCACCTTCTTTACCCATCAAAACAAGAACCCTAAAGGTAGGTCTAACCTCCATACAAATAGATCCCATAAAAATATAAGGAAAATATAATATTGTAAAGGTAAGATCAAGGATTGCAAATATATAATTTCTCTTTGCATTTAAAAGGAGGTAAGATTCATAACAATGGAGTTAAAAGAGAAAAAAATGAAAATAGAAGAAAAGAGAAAAGGAAGCAGAAGGGTAGGCAAAGTTGGCCCACGATGGCCCTCTCTTAAGGTCGCTTCGCGGCCCCACCTGTCTTTTCACATGGCTTGGAGACGTAGGTACTGGCCTAACTTCCTAAGTTCCAAATAAATCTCGTAAATGGCCCAGGGTATGTAACAAAAGGATTCAGCAACCTAGTAGCTAGGTTATTGTTTCTATTTATAAGAATATTGAAGTACGCTTTTGATTCATTAGCCCACAAGTTGGATAATCCAATTACAATTTAGGTTTGGATTAATTAAAACGCTTGGAGAGTTTATATAAAATAATGAGCTAATAAATTAAAATAGTTAAATCGGTCACGGACACTTTAACCCATACAAAATTAGGCAAAAATCAGAAATAAGTAAATAAAGGATCTAATCAATGAATAAGAAATCACTTATTAAATCCGAAAAATAAATAATTTTAATAGGAAAATATACGAGTAAAATTTATTATAAATACGTGGTGTTACAATCCAACCCCTTAAAAAGAAGTTTCGTCCTCGAAACTTGAATTTTATAAAAGAAAGCCAAATAAAAGGGCAACAACTAGCTACAAAGAAAACCCACAACTACGGCACTCGCTGCGTATTTTGATTCCTACAAAGTTTCCTGACAAAGGCAAACTGTTATTCCTTAATAAAACATCATGATTTAATGACAGTTCACAAATAATAACTCAACAACAAATCACGTCTAGGAAAATGAGATAAGAAAATATAAAATAGAAAAGACAGAAAGTCATTCTTTAAAAGCACATATTTATAAGAGGAAAGTACTCCAATTATATTGCATCGCTTAATTACTCAAAACCTTATAACTTCTCTAGGTAAATCATCTAAGCATTAACTATGAAATTCCACAACAGTATCCATAAGATCTTTATCTACTACCGTAAGATTAAACATTTTCCCAAAATCCTGATATAAACTGCTCAAACAATACCTCAAGTAAACTATTCAATGAAAACCAAAATGAATACGAAATGGTTGACTTTCCCATAAAATGCTTATATACTCCCTAACTAGATCCTCAAAATAAACAGTAGACATTCCATAATACTTTGTCATCACCAAGCTACCTCCATCGAACAAGGTGAAGGGAATAAGGCTCCCAAAAAAAAGGATTACCTTTAATAAACACCATAAACAAACTCCAAGATGTTCCTTAACAACTCAAACCTCAAACGAGTTCACTATAAATCACACGAATCTAGTTCTTCAAAGATTGTAAATCCACAACATGATATGGCAATACCCAAATTTTAAGTTTCATTCCACAAGTCGATACGACCATACTATGCACCTTGAACACTAATAATATCTTATCTCCCTCACATCAATAACCATGATAAAGTCCTAAGTTAACACATCAAATAAGGGATAAGATAACACCTCAAATTTCCCTTAAGAATCACGATCATGATTAGCACTTCCAATACATTATCTCAGACCTTTAAAAGCTGATTACTGATCCTCAAACAAGTGGTTCTAATGAACTAACTCTATGACATAACTCTTAAGTAAGAGGCTATATCCTAATCTTATCTCATAATACCATGTAACCATTTAATCAAATATATAAATAAGACCAAATACGAAAGTGAGTGGAACATAACCATAACATGTTAACACACACTCTACACATTTTCTTAATCATGCAATTACATATGCAAGTAAATTGTATGGAGTTTAGACCTACCTTTAGGGTTTTTATATTTGATGGGTAAATAAGAAGAATATGAAGAAGATGTCGGTGTTTGGGCGTTTTAGGGGAGGATTCTTGTAGGAGTTTATTAATGGCGTTTTTATGAAGATGAAGATTATTTTGCTGTCTTTATTGCATTATAAAGGTAACTAGGTGTTTTCCTTTAATTATGTTTATAAAAAGTGAATTATTAACATGATATAATGATTGATTACATGATTAATTGTTTGTGTGGTTATTTATGCTTATGATTCACATGTTTAATTGCATTTAATATTTATGTTGTTATTCTATTTTCAATTATTTATTTGGTGCGCGAATTAGGGTTCAAATCACAAACCCTAGCATTGTTGGTGGTGGCGCAGCCGTGGGGTAGCTGTGGCCTAGGGTTTCGGCCTCCTCCTTGTGGGAGAGGCTAGGGTTTGCTTCTGTTGGGAAAGTAGGGTTTGTTTTATATCATTAAGGTTATAGCATATTAAACTATAACTTTCCATGTAAGATACCTTGATTTTACCTATTTAAGTTATAACTTTGAAAGTGACGTTATGATGCGGTGTACTATAACAAAACTCGTTGTGGTGACATGACGGTTTGTACCGTGGAGTCGACCCCTCGGTGATGGTGTTATAGAGGACTAACCCGTGACAGAAGAGAGTTATATTTGATGATACTATAACCTCGCACGCATAATGTTATAGCTTGAAGTGCTATAACTTCATTAAAGGTGAGTGAAAGTTATAGCTGAAGGTACTATAACTTTGCTGAAGTTAAGTGAAGCTTATAGTTGATGATACTATAACCTGACATGCTTAACTAAGGTTATAGGTGAAGTTACTATAACTCCACTAGGGTTAGTGAAGGTTATAGTAGGATTTACCATAACATTGAATGTTATATGCTTCAGTGTTTTAAGTTGTTGTAGCTTGAACTATAATATGACCTTTGAGGTATAATGTTATAGGTCAAGGTACTGCAACCTTTGGTTATATGTGCTTGTTTATGTGTGGTGTTATGTTCATCTGGACTATAACACTATGTTTGCATATTGTATTGATTACTCTTACTCATTTGATTGGTTGAGCAGTCTGTTATACTGTTCTTGAGTTGAGTCGTGGCGTTGTTCACGGATTGTTGAACAGGCAGTTATACTGTTCCTATGTTGAGTCGTGACGTTGTTCACGCATTGGTTTGTACAGTCAGTTATACTGTGCATTTATTTGTTTGTTGCTAGTTGAATAGATGACGGTAGTATCAGTTATATACTATTCGGAATGAACAAACGTTACCCTTCGGGGGTTTATTTTTGTCTATGGTCGGGATTGGTCAGAGGCAGTGATTATACGCTCTGGTCCCGGAGTGTCGTTTGATGTACAGTTAATGCATCGAGAGTCTTGCCAGGTCTTAGACATATAGGCAGTGGTTATACGCTATAGATAGTACCGTGGAGGCAGTGGTTATACGCTCCACACTGATGGAGGCAGTGTTATACGCTCCGTCAGCTAGAGGTAGTGGTTATACGCTCTAGCAAGTTAGAGGTAGTGGTTATACGCTCTAACGGGCGTTCGCTCTATTCGCTATGCTTTGATGCTAGCATTGTGCCTTCTGTTGCTATGGATGGTGTGCTACTTAGGGTCTTGAATGTATTCATGGTCTACTTGTTGCATATGGTCCAGGTCTGCAGGATTGCATTCATGTAGGTTTGGTTCCGTCTTGGTAATTTTGAATGTACGTCATATTGTATAGATTGTTTCACATGTCTGTCATGATTACTTTCAGTTGCTACAGATTGTTATTAATTCAGCTTGTTGTAAACATGACTGGGAGAGCACCTAGTTACTCCCGACTGATTGTCGACCCCCATTCTCAGGTTGAAGTGGTTGCTGCTTGTCTGGATGCTTTGGCTGGAGAGACTTGTGGCGAGGCAAATAAATTATTTAGGAAGTTAATCTAGTTTGAGAATATTAATAATGTATTAGTTTTGTTTTGGATTTGAGTATCGATCCGGATTGGTCAGGTTTTTCCGCCACCTTGACCTTATTTCATCTTTATATTCTGATGGATTATTTATTATTATATATTTCTTTTGTTTTAATAATCCGGGTTGTTACAGTTGGTATCAGAGCGAACACGCTCTCGACTCTCGCTTAGTAAATGACTAAATTAAAATGACTTAGTTAAATTGAGTGAGTGTAAATGGGGTAGAAACCAATAAGGATCTTTTATGTACTTTGATGCGTGATTTTATTTTTACTTGCATATGTAACTGTATGATTTTATCTTTACATGTTATGGTTATGTTGCACTTACTTTTATATTTGGTCTTATTTACATATTTCAATAGTAGTATAAGATAAGACTAGTATATAGTTTATTTCTTAAGAGTTATATTATAGAGTTAGTTCGTTTGAGCCACTCGTTTGAGACTCTGATGTTAACTTGTAAAGGATCGAGATACTCTATTGGAAGTGGTTATCATGTTTGTGACTCTTGAGGGAAATTTAAGGTTTATCTTATCCCTTATTTGATGCTTTAACTTAGGAGTTTATCATGGTTAATGATTTGAAGGAGATAAGTTATTATTGATGTTCAAGGTGCATATTATGGTTGTATCGAATTGTAGAATGGAACTTAAACTTTGGGTATTGTCTTATCATGTCGTGGATTTACAATCTTTGAGGAACTAGATTCGTGTGATGTCTAGTGTACTCGTTTGAGGTTTGAGTTGGTAAGGAAAATCTTGGAGTTTGTTTATGGTGTTTGTTGAAGGTAATCCTTTTATTGGGAGTCCTATTCCCTTCACCTTGTTTGATGGAGGTATGTTGGTGATGACGAAGTATTATGGAATGTCTCACGTTAATTTTGAGGATCTAGTTAGTGAGTATATAAGCATTTTATGTGAAAGTCAACCATTTCGTATTCATTTTGGATTTCATTGAATATTTTACTTGAGGTATTGTTTCGAGCAGTTTATATCGGGATTGTAAGAATATGTTTAAATCTTATGGTATTAGTTAATGATCTTATGGATACTGTTGTGGAACTTCATAGGCGTGTTGCCTAGAGGAGTTACTAGGTTTCCAGCTTTTAAGCGGTGCAATTGAATTAGAGTACTTTTCTCTTATGAAGTTGTACTTTTAAGGAGTTACTTTCTGCCTTTTCTATTTTCCAATTTGTTTATCTTACTTTATTATATAACTGATTTGGTGTTGGGTTATTATTTTTGAGTCGTCATTAGTTAATGATGTTTTATTTTGGAATAGGAGGTAAATATTTATTGTGGTAATAATGGTTAGAATTTAGTATTATATATGAGTGCATTTGAATTATTTGAATTGAGATTTTGCCTGAATGGCATGAGTATGGTCAATGCAAAATCATGGATTTGGAGCTAGCTTTTGGGAATGATTATTTGGAGTACTCGGAAGTTTGAGGATAAGTTAATGCTTCTCTAAGTAAGTGATAAGTTGTGCAAGTTATATGAATTGGAGATTCCAGTACTTAAATGAAGTGTCCCTTGGGTTGGTTAGCTCGTTATTTGAAAGGCTGGAGAAATTGAGTTTTGAGATTATTAATGTGTTGGACGAACATGGTGATGAGACTAGTGAATTATTAATGGAGTTGATAAATAATGATTTGAGGAATAGAAGCAAGATGTAAGTGTTATGATTGTTACGCGAATCGGTGGACTTAGATATGTTTAAATTGGAATGTGGGATAAATTTATTATTTAAAATTTCAGCGTATTAGTTGTCGAGGATAATGGTATAACAAAAGTTATCTTGGAGTATATAAAAGTAATTTGAGGATTTCATTGCTATACTCGTTTGGAGAATCATTTGAGGAGCCAAATGCTTGTTATTAAAGAATTTGTCAGATGGCCTTGGCTTTAGGAAATTCCTCGGTAATGATGAGCAAAGTGTTTTAAAGGTTGATTAGCGCTCTTATTTAGAATGTGATGTAATTGGGAATGATATCGATTTTATGAGGACATAGGTTGTACAATGGTTTTCCTGGAAGTCTTTTTCGGTATTGATGTTTCTGAAATTAATAGGCTTTCATCAATATCAAGAAGAGGTTACAAGTGTATGGATATGAGAAGTGTAAGATTTAAGTTTCTTCAATTTAGTTTTTAATTTTTCTAATATCGTTTGTGCTACCATCTTGGGTTACTCTTTAACTTGTTGTATGCTTGCGTGTTTATTTATGATCTGTGTTCCTTAATCGATTTCCTTGATTAAAGCCTTCATATCTCTCATTTAATTGAGATTCTTCTCTTTGCTTCTTAACATTGATCTGTTTCAAGTCTTAGTAATGTCCTTCTATCTTATCTTTGTTTTGATATCCTTAGACTTTCTATTTTCGCCAATCAGCGTGCCTTATCTTTTGATTTCGTTATAAATGTTATATTTTGGAACATGATTTATGAATTGTTTTTGTAAGCGTTATAATTGGGGCAATAGTAGGTAAAATATTTTGGTGATTAGTGAATATCTGTCATAATGGTATTGAACGTTAATGATTGAGTGTTGAACTTGTTATATAAAAGAGTTTAGTATTTACGAGGCTTCGTTTGATACTTAGGAGGAAAATCATGGACGTTAAGACGTGTGATTACTTAATGGATAGATTTTGTTGTAGAAATTTAGTGTCCATGTCAATGTTGTATACATGGTGAAGGTATGTGAGTTGAAGTTAAGGGTGTATTGTATAATAACATGGTTAATTTGAGGATATAGTTGTGTTTATTGTGTTGGTGGATATAAGTTAGTGATAATCTGGTGTAGTTGATTTGATTATGTATTATCTTAGTGGAGAGTGTAATATTCTTGAAGTCTTTAAGGATGATGTTGACAAGAATGAGACTTAAAAGAAAGTTTGTGACTCATTATACCTTTATAATTGGAATATCATTTATTGAATTAGTTTTGGAAATTAGGGATTAATAATTTGGAGTACTACTCGCAATTAGGATTTTGATGTATCTATCATTGGGGTATCTAAGGATGAGCTTCTAAACCATTAATTTGTGGTATTTTGAATAGTGATAATTTTGGATGAATTGTTAAATAATGGATAATGATGGAGGCTAAACATTTGTGGTGTTTGCTTTTACAGTAGCTTTTGTGGTTATTGAAATTTGATGAATTGAGGAAGCTAGATGTTCGTTTAAGTAACTGAATGTACTTATGGAAATAGATTAAGTTATGAAGTTGTGGAATTTGTATCAAGATGTTGAAAGGTATAAAGTTAATTGCGGTTTAGAATGAAAAGAGATTGAGTACAGATTTGGTTAGATTGCAGTGATATGAGCTTATTGGGATTTGGCGAGTTGCAGATTATGTAAATGGTGTCCAAGCTAAGGAATAGGTGTTTGCCTTTTTCTGGAAGCTTTGTAGGAATCAGAGTGCGCAGCGAATGCCGTAGTTGTGGTTTTCTTTGTAGCTAGTTGTTGCCAATTTATTTGACTTTCTTTTATAAAATACAAGTTTCGAGGACGAAACTTCTTTTTAGGGGGTAGGATTGTAACACCCCGTGTTTTTATAATAAATTTTATCCGGAAATTTATTTTTTAAAATAAATATTTTGCTAGTTTTATTATTTAATGCGTATTTAACGCTTGCGATCTCTATTTTGTTATTTTCCGTTTTTACCTAATTTGGATTGTTAAAATGTCCGCGCACGATTTGACTATTTAAATCTAATAGCTACTTCTCTTATATCCATTCTCCAAGCGTTTTAATTATACTAAATCCGATTTGTAATTGGATAATCCATCTTGTGAGCTAATGGGTGAAAAGCCAACTTGAACTCTCTTACAAATAGAAAATCTAACCTAGCAAGTAGGTTGCTCAATCTATTTCTTTTGTGCATGTGCGTGATTCTGCCACAGCACCTCTCTTTCTTCCTTTATTCTTATTTTCTCCCTTTGACTCCATTGTTATGCAACATTTTTCATTCAAATCAAATATAAATTATATGTTTACATTCGTGGCTCTTACCTCTACAATATATTCTATTCATATTATTTTTAAGGGACTCGATTGTATTCAGTTTAGACCTACCTTTAGGGTTTCTATATTTGATGAGTAAATAAGAAGAATAAGAAGAAGATGTCTTTCTTTGGGCGTTTTAGGGGAGGATTCGTGTAGGAGTTTATTAATGGCGTTTTTATGAAGATGAAGATTATTTTGCCGTCTTTATTGCGTTATAAAGGTAACTAGGTGTTTTCCTTTAATTATGTCTATAGAAAGTGAATTATTAACATGATATAATGATTGATTGTATGATTAATCGTTTGTGTGGTTATTTATGCTTATGATTCACATGTTTAATTGCATTTAATATTTATGTTGTTATTCTATTTTCAATTATTTATTTGGTGCGCGAATTAGGGATCAAATCGCGAACCCTAGCATTGTTGGTGGTGGCGCGGCCGTGGGGTTGCCGTGGCCTAGGGTTCGGCCTTCTCCTTGTGGCAGAGGCTAGGGTTTGCTTCTGTTGGGAAATTAGGGTTTGTTTTATATCATTAAGGTTATAGCATATTAAACTATAACTTTCCATGTAAGATACCTTGATTTTACCTATTTTAGCTATAACTTTGAAAGTGACGTTATGGTGCGGTGTACTATAACAAGACTCATTGTGGTGACATGGCGGTTTGTACCGTGGAGTCGACCCCTCGGTGATGGTGTTATATAGGACTAACCCGTGACGGAAGAGAGTTATAGTTGATGATACTATAACCTCGCACGCATAATGTTATAGCTTGAAGTGCTATAACTTCACTAAAGTTGAGTGAAAGTTATAGCTGAAGGTACTATAACTCTGCTGAAGTTAAGTGAAGGTTATAGTTGATGATACTATAACCTGACAGGCTTAACTAAGGTTATACCTGAAGTTACTATAACTCCACTAGGGTTAAGTGAACGTTATAGTAGGATATACTATAACATTGAATGTTATATGCTTCTGTGTCTTCTGTTATGATAGCTGGAACTATAACATGACCTTTGAGGTGTCACTAGTAGAAAAACATTAATTTGCGGCCTGTTATTTGCGGCGTTTTTGGCAAATAGCAGCAAATGTAAGTTAACTATTTTTTTTTATCTTTTAAAACTTGAAATTATTTGCGGCGTTTCTCAAAACAACGCCTCAAATGACAAAAATGAGGCGTTTTCTTCTAAAAACGCAGCAAATACCAAGAGACTTAAATAAATATAATAAATTGGAGTTATACTCCTAATTCGATAAGACCTATCAGAAATTCCACACACCATAATCGCTTTACACCTCTACTCCATTTGCTCAACCCATGTATCTCCATACCACCATGACCGCTCCTCCTCGCCATCGATCGCTAACTGCTCCACCGTGACAATCACGCATCCACACGATTCACGCGTCATAATCTGTGAGAACAAGTAGCGTCGACATGAACACCCGCTCTTCTCTTCTCTAGCGGTTCCCATGATCCTCCGTCCTTTCCTTGCCATGACACGAGCCATTGATAGCCATGACACGAGCCATTGATAGCCATGACACGAGCCAGAGCAAGCCAAGACATGAGCCAGACACACAAGAAGAGTCTTTCAGCCTTCAGTTTACTCAACCAGCAGCAACACCTTGGGCAGGGTCCGGGCAGGGTCCAAGGTTAATTTGCAAGCTTAGAAACTTCAAACCAAGGATCAGACTTGGTCCTAGGGAGGGTCTATTATCTTTTTGTCTAGGGAACCTTCCTCAGAAAACGCCAGGATCACTCAGCAATTCAACAGCCAAGTCACCAGTCCAGTTACAACCTCTACATGGAGCAGTTCAGCTGTCATTGTCCAAACTTCCTATTTTGGCCAAGCAAACTCAAGGGACTTTATGCTCAGTCTTAGAGGATCAATACTACTTTAGTTTGGTCCAAAACACCAAGCTAAAAGTCCACCCTGTACCATATAAAAGGGAGTAGCAAGGCAACAAGGAAGCTGTCACTATCAGTGATGTTTCTTCTGTTTTAGTTTACTTTATTTCAGTTGTGTAAGCAAAGTAGCTGTTATTTTGTCTTTGTATTTAAGCCAATGTTGGCCCTAGATGTATTTGGACGTATGAGATGTAACCTAATTGCCTATAAAAGGCTCATTCCTAATGAAATGAAGGCGGATTTGAAGTAAACACAAAAACTGAAACCTTTGTTTCTGTTATCATCTCTTGGCCGTGTGCTTGAGAAAGCTTCCTTTGCTGTGTGCTTGGAAGTGAGCCCATACCCTTAGCTGTGTGCTGGGATCAAGACTCAACCCTCAACCATTGGCTTTGTGCTTTGGTTAAGGTTCTATCACTTTATTTTAGCATTTAGTCTAGCAAAACAGAGCAAACTTTAAGAGTGTATGACCTTAGTTCTTTTGTGTTGTTTTAGCTTGTTTTTCTGAATAATTACAGTCCAAAAAGTTGTGACTTTATGCCAAAAAAAAAATTGTACTACAATAGAATTTCTTATTTTTTTTTTCCATTTATTTAAAGCGTGAATCAAAACTTACTCATTTTTAAAATTCAATTTCTATAAATACTTCTTATAAACACATTTACTAAAATAACTACTTTAAAGTACACTTTAATAAAAAAATTTTCTTCTCGATTAACTCTAAATTTTTATGTTATTCCGTCTTTGTTTGAACTTATTCTGCTTGTCACTTAACTAATTTAAACTTTGAAACGTATGATTATTTACACAAATGGAGAATAAGTTCAAAACCAGTTAGAATAAGTCACCTGAATTGCATTTCGAATCAATTTTTTTATCAAAGTGTATTTTACACGAGTAATTTTAAGAAAATTATAAGTGAGTAATTTTAAGAAAAAAAAGATTATAAAAGAAATTAACTTCGAACATACTATTTTCTAAAATGATTTCTTATTATACTTGATTGATTCTTTATTCAAATTTTTTATATTATTTATAAAATTGATTTTGAATTAATATAATATCTATCTTTTTCATCTTCTGATCACTTATTTTCAACATATTTTTTTCTTTTCTTTATTTATTTATTCATTTGTTGAACATTATCTTTTATTTTCATTTTTTTAGCGTACTTATTCTGTTTGATCATTTTTTTTAATAAAATTCTCTTTTTTTTTTTTCTAAAACATTAACCAAAATTTAATTTTCACAAAGTAAATTTCATCTCTTTTTTTTATAAAAATCTTAGAAATAAGGTTATATATCAATTTTTGAATGAGATAGTTTCATAATATATTAGGTTTTGATTTCTAAATTAGATAAAAAAATAATTAACTTATTTAATTTGATATGCTAAATTTTTAAACGTGATAAACTCTTTTATGAATATTTTTCAAGATTATAAATTTTAAATTAAAATTAATAAAAAAAATTAACATAAATTCAAAATTTTCAAAAACATAAATATTTATTTCGATAAAATTTTAAATTATCCTTGTTATGAAATAAAACGATTTAAAAAAATTATGATTTGTGATAAAATAAAAAACAATACCAATTTTTGTGTATAATTTTAAAAAAGTGTCAGTCTTATTAGATAGAATAAAAGAATACCAAAATTTTATTAAATAATCAAGTATTTTCAAAGTTTTATATCTAAATATATACATTGATCTATATTTGTCTAAATTTCATTCTGTAACACCCGCAAATGTACCCCATTTTTATAGTAAAAATATTATACGGATACTTTTCAGCGAAATTTAGTTTTAGTTTAGAATTAAATTTCCCGTGTCTAGTTTAGGATTTCCGAGTTCATTTTCGAACTTTACGCGAGATTCCGAGTAAGTTACGTCTTAAGGCGTAATGGGCTTTTTCCCATATGTTTTCCACTTACTCCCTCATATACTCCCCTTAACCTTAAACTCCCTCACACTCAACATCTCCTTCTTCCTCACCAAGTAAACACCAAAACCCTAACCTCCATAGTTTCTCAAGCTTATTATCGTCATTACTCCCAGACCCCGACAAAGACTACTTCTTGATAGAAGAGGACATCGACGCGGATTGCAGACGCGAAAAGGTAACGGTGAAGGGTTACTCGGTATCATTTACGCGTTTTAATGTGTTTTCTAGGTTAGTAATCGTATTTAGAATATGATTATTAATTTTAGGAATTGTATTTTGATGATAGTTGTTGTTAGTTGGTAATTGATAATGAGAATTGATGATTTGTGATGTTAGATGACATTTGTTGAATGTTGAACCTTAGTGAAATGGTGAATTTCGTGTGATATTGACCCAAGCCGGCCGACCGGCAGCCGGTCAGCTGACCGGCTGGGGAGTGGCTGATGTGAATTGTTGTTTACGTGAAATTTTGATGTACCTTAAGTCTCAGCCAGCCGACCGGCAGCCGGTCAACCGACCGGCTGAGACATATGCCAATATGACTTATTTTCTCGTATGACTTTGGTCCTAGCCGGGTAGCCGACAGCCGGTCCCTTTGACCGGCTGGGACACACTGCATTTTGAATTGTTTTCAAATGATACTACGGGTGCCAGCCGGGTAGCCGGCAGACGGTCCCCTTGACCGGCTGGCACACGCTGCCAATTCTTTGGTGTTTCTTACTTACGTTTTTATTTATAATATTTCCGATGGTTCGTTTATCGTATAAATTTATGTATTGACCTTAAATATTAAGGTTTCGAATATATGATATTCCATTCGCTTGTATCGCATGTTTTGTGACGCTTTTTCATATATCCCACTTTGAGTAGGTTTTTACACATGTTATTGGTTTGAGCACTATTTGGTATGTGCTTGGTACTCTCATTCCCTTGGCTACCTCTTCGTTCGTAAGGCTGGAATGTCGGAACGGGGAGTGTATCCTTACTGCTTAATTGCATGTGTTAGTGGGCATATGATGACGTTGTTGGGAGGAGAACGCTTTGCGTTGATCGACCCGGCCGTCAAATGTTGTATACTTGCGAGGTGGTGTCATTGCATGTAGCGTACCGCTTGTTGTGAGGCTTGTGCTCTTTTCTGCCTCTTTCGTGAAGGTTGACCGAATTTGGGGTACTCGGCCTCTATGATTGACCGAGTCTTGGGTGCGAAATGTTTATCGCATGTCGAATCGGAAAATGTTATTCCGAGAGTCTGGCCAGGTTTAGACTAGGACCGTATTATGATCGTCGTCCTACCGGGAGGAAATTAGTCTACATATACGAAATGTATTGAATCATGTATGCGTTAAGGGCAATGTTTTATCCCGTGGATGCCTTTTAATCATACTTGCATGTACACGTTTGGTTGGATGATTATATGATTGGTTTATTCGTGAACTTTGGATGAGTTGGCATGGTTTGTTTTTCGAGTCTCAATCTTATCAAACGTATGCCACTAACGGTGAGATGCAAGCCGTAGTGAGTGTATGGTTGCCTAAGAGTGTCATCCCCGAGTCTATCTATCATATGATGGTCACGGATTTGCACTTCATGTACCGATATCTTATATATTGATTTGCCTATTTATTCTTATCGTATTTCATATGTATATCTATGTATATGCATGCTCTACTTTTGTATTACTGTTTAAGTATGTTTAATATGATATGGCTGGGAGAACCCGAATTTACTCCCCACTGACTATGGCGTTCACGTTTTTCATGGATGAACAGGTTGCTTGATTGGATGGCTTTTTGCTTGTGGTATTTTGGGTTCGAGTGTGAGCTAGCGGGCGTTGGCCTGGATGATTCACCTCTAGACGTTGTTTAGCTAGTTGATAATAACTTTGATGTTGGATAGCATTTTGAGAGACTACGTCTCTTGTAGTATTTTATACTTTGGTTTGTAATTATTGACATTCCTCTTACCTTTCTATTTGCATCTAAAAAGTTTTAAAAACATCGTATTTTCCGCTATATAAATCACATGCTTGTTATGCATTATTTCCGCATTCGCGAGGGTTGTCACAGTTGGTATCAGAGCTTTATCACTCCCGACGCACATACGTGAACCCTAAACTTAAACTACTTGACCTTGAAATAATAAATGAGAGATGGGTAGAAGTTAAGGACTTTACTTGGTAGTCTATTTGTTTATGCTAAGTGTTAAGATTAACTTGTTTTGTTTTTGTTTCTTATGAAGATGGTTAGACCTCGAGTAGTAGAGAACGTTATGCTAGAAGCTCTTACGCAAGTGTTTAAGAATCAACAAGATGCGGCTATTGCTCAAGCCAACCAAGTTATCCCTCGTAGAGAAGATAACCACCAAGGAGGCTACGCTTGGGTGGCAAGCCAAATAGCTAGGAGTAAGATTATACCTTATGGTGGAGAACCGGACCCTACCGAGCTATCAGAATGGTTCCGAGAAATGGAGAAGCAATTTGATTTATACCAAGTCCGTGAAGAGGACAAGGTAAGGATTGCAAAGCACTTCCTTGTAAGGGAAGCAGATAATTGGTGGGCGATTACTAGTGCCACCGCTACTCTTGAAGATGATTTCAATTGGGCTTGTTTCAAAGCTCTAGTGGAAGGCCGATTTTATCCTAAGGAGCTGATCGGGCCTGTCGCAAGCCCAATACAAAGATAAATTACCCAGACTAGGCTAATAACAAATTAATGTAATTAGGGAAGTAGGGGTCGATCCTCAGGGAGATGGTGCTTCCTATAGAATGTTAAGTGTCTCGCAATTGGGTTCTATCTAATGATTTCTGGGTTTTTGGATTTTTGATATCTAAACTAATATAAAGCATAAATGAAAACAAAATAAAAACAAATGAAAACAATAAAGCAAGTAATGAAAAGCATCTAGGGAAATAAGTTCACACATGTAGATTGACATATTAATGAAATTGGATTTGGAACATGCAAATAATTCATTGTGAGTTCGTAAGAATGATGTGTTCATTACAATCATAGATCAGATGGTCTAGCAGGCTTTTTAGGCGATTTACTAGGTCTTAATCTACCATGTCATGCTTTGTCTATTCAATTCTCGTATGAGAAGAGGATTGTAAGGTGGATGAGATGATATGAGGGGCTAGAGCATCTATTTATAGTATTAGGGTTTCGTGGAGAAGAGGTCGGGCATTAAACACATAGGACAAAAGTAGGAAGAAGAAGCCGCCATGCTCGGATCAGCAACCTTACCCGATCGGGTACACACTTACCCGATCGGGTATGTGGTTTTCTGGAAGCTCTTGACTAACGTTTCATCTTCCTTTGCTTTGACTTGACTTCCAACATCCCCCTTGACCTCTTGAGTCGGGTTTGTTGATAGGGTTTGATGTAAAGCGATGAATTCTTTCGCCTAACTGATTGATCTTCCGACAATTGCAAAACTGTCTTTACTTTTTCTCTCTTTTGAATTAGTGAACCTTCTTGAAATGCCTTTGACATGGTCAAGCTTTCTTCTTCAAATCGTCGGGTTCTAGGCAAATGCTCGGGAATATAGAAAAAGGGCGTAGAAACGTCACTTTTCCTACAAAACAGGTTAGAACATAGAAATTCGCCTAGAAGACGATATTAGCTCATAAAATGGCTTAACAAAGCACAAATGACATTCAAAACCGAGCTAAAATGGGGGTTAAAATCATACAAATATTCACTTATCAAACTCCCCCAAGCTAAACCTTTGCTTGTCCTCAAGCAAACATAACTAACACTACCAGGACAAGGGTTGCAAGCATTGGCTATTACACCATCAGGAAACAAATCTCAACATAAAGCTTTGGAAACATAATGAATCATAACCCAAAAACAACGTGGGCAAGAATGATACATAAACATGGCTGAGATTTACATAACGGCGTAGCACAAAGAATTTCTGCAACAGGAGTATATGAACAAGACAAAACACAAGCTCAAGACAAGACTCAACATCAAGACAACAACACCATTCAAGACAACAACATCCATTCAGACAACACCATGACCAGTTATGACAATGTCCTATTCAGTCCAAGCAACAACCACTTCAGGCCTGCTAAGACAACACCACCCAGAACAAAGCCTAGCCATCCACTTCCCAAGACTAAGCCACAACAACACACAGCCAACAGCAAAACAAACCCAACACAACAAAAACAACTCTCAGCCAAAAACAGCCTATCACAGTCTTTCTAAACAGGGTCCATGGGGGTCCCACACATTCAAACAAGCCTTACCAACCATCAACCTTAGTCCTTGGGAAGGTCCTCTACAACCTTGCCCAGGACTTCTCTTCCAGGAAATGCACACACAAAAAGTTAGTCTAGGGACAAGTTCAAACTATCCAAATTTCAGTCCTTTTTGCAGTAGTTAACATGTCACTATCAAACTTTCCTGTTTTGATCAAACAAGCTCGAGGGCCTTTTAGCAGGACCTTTGGCATCCATCCCACTTCAGTTGAGCTCAAGAATCAAGCTTAGAAGTCCACTCCTCCACCAGTTTCAACCTATACAACCCAATTAAGGCAGATTGTCCCATTAGAACTGCTTTTCTACTTTATTGCTTTATGCTGAACAATGTAGCTGTTATTTCTGTTTCTTTTGCAAGCCAATTTTGGCCCTAGGATGTATTGAACGAGTAGGATGTAATCTCCTTGCCTATATAAGGCCATTTCCTAATGAATGAAAGACAGATTTGAAGTAAAACATAAAACTGAAACCTTGTTTCTGTTATATCTCTTGGCTGTGTGCTTGAGACAACTTCCTTTGCTTTGTGCTTGGAAGTGAGCTTGAGTCCTTCGCTGTGTGCTGGGATCAAAGTTCAACCCTCAATCATTGGCTTTGTGCTTTGGTTAAGGTTCTATCTTTGTTCTTTAACAATCAGTTCAAACAGAAACAGAGTATTTGTAAAGTGTCTGACCTTAGTTCAAATTATCATTGTTTAGCTTGTCTTTCTAAATAATTTCAGTGCAAATTGGTTATCAGATCTTTGGTTTGTGAGTTCATCTACCTAACTACATTAAAAACACAAAATACAACCATGAGTGAAGAGAGAATCACAGGTCTTGAAAACACAGTTCAAGGTCTTGTCAGAACTGTAATGGAGGTCTCTAGATCTGTCAATGAACTCCTTGAGGGCCAACAAAATAATGATACAAGGGGAGGCAGAGGTCGAGGGAGAGGAGCACCTTTCCCACAAGGTGGAGGAAGGAGGAGACAACCTGTAGATCAGTTTGAAATGTCAGATTCAGATGGCTCAGATCACAGTCTTCTCAGACACCAAGACAAAGACATAAAGGTAGAGATCCATGACTTTCTAGGTAGCTTGAACCCTGATGATTTCCTAGATTGGCTAAGGTCTGTAGAAAGAGTTTTTGAGTTTAAAGGATACACTGAAAGAAAGGCTTTTAAGGTTGCTATCATGAAACTAAAAGGCTATGCCTCACTGTGGTATGAAAACATGAAAACCTTGAGGGTTAGGGAAGGGAAAGAACCTGTAAAGTCATGGCTCAAACTGAAAAAGAAAATGAGAGCTAAGTTTGTCTCTAGGGACTACACTCAGGACATGTTCATTAAACTTACTCACCTAAAGCAAGACCAAAGACCTGTAGAGCCCTACCTAAGAGACTTTGAACAACTTACATTGCAATGTGAGGTTGTTGAGAAATATGAACAAAAGATAGCAAGGTTCTTAGAAGGGTTGGATGAAAGGATAGCTAGCAAAGTTAGGCTACAAAATATATACTCCTTTGAGGAAGCTGTCAACTTGTCTTTAAGGGTAGAAAAATTGGGGAAGGGAAAGGCCAGTGCTTCTAAAACACCTGCTAGAACCCCCACCTTCAAACCTTTTGTAGGAGTCAAGATAGGAGAACCTGTGGTTCCTATTAAGCCCCTTTTGTAACAACCCGAAAAGTACCCAATTTTTCTAGTAAAAATATTTACTAACACTTTTCAGTAGAACTTAAGTTTTTAAAATAGGAAATTTTTGTTCCGAGTCTTATTTTGAAATTCCGCGTTCGTATTTGGAATTTCTGAGAGATTTCATGAAAAGACCGTTTTTAGTCATCTTTGACTTTTCTTGACTTTTAAGTCGTCTTTGACTTTTCCTTGACTTTTTAAAAGTCGTCATTGACTTTTCTTGACTTTTAAGTCGTCCTAAACTTTTCTTGACTTTTAAGTCATCTTTGACTTTTTTCGACTTTTCAGTCAACTTTGACTTCCGTTGACTTTTTCCCGACTCGCCTCATAAGTTTGAAGACCGAAATTTTATTTAAAAAAATAATACTTTTGATTTATTTTTATTTAGATTTATTAAGATTTATCATAATTTAATATAATTATTTTGAATTTATTCGGAATTTAAAGAATAACTTTTACGGTTTTAACCAAACGTCATTTAACTATTCCCGGATCAACTTAAGTTCCGAAACACGACTTTGACATGAGTCACACGCCCCATGTCACTTTTTTTCCACTCATATTAGATCTTTTAATTAATATGATTAAACTAATAAAAATATCTAAGATATTTGTAACTTTATCGGTCTGTCAACTTAAACTCCGCAAATCGCGTAAAAACAGACCCGATTCCTTTCCAAATCACACGTCTCTTTTTCCCCTCTTAAGCCTTGATATTTTATTTCTTTTCATTACTCACTAACAACTTTTCATTTTCCAACAAATCAAATCAACTTAAGATCAACTTAATCGTTCTTCATCGTTCTTGAACGTTCTTCGTCGTTCTTCATCCGTTCTTCGTCGTTCTTGAGCAAAATCATCATAAAACCTTCATTTCTTAATTAAATCCGTCCTAACTTATATTTCTGGAATCTCCTCTTCGCTCTCCATCTTCAAGTACGGTTTATTTTCAATTCCGACAAAATCGTTTTCAACACTTTAATTATGGAAAATCAAGTTTTAATTCTAATAATGTTTTTTCTTGTCATTTCTTATAGGGGAAGATTTTGAAGACGAGTTTGGTGACTCGTATATATTAGGGGAAGATTAGAAGACGGGTTTCTTAGTTTATACTTCTTATTTTGGTGCTAATTGATTTTTCTAGCTAAGGTAACGAT